>JAJJMG010031854.1:15459-30960 GCA_022058835.1 Vitis aestivalis var. linsecomii x Vitis rupestris | reverse complement strand
AATCATCAAAAGTCATGAATAGTGGTGAATAGTGGTTTGTCTACCACTATAACTTTTAAAAAAACGTGGACAAATGGAAAAAAAAAAAAGAATTTATTCTCTTCTGAAGCCACCTGACAAGGAAAAGAAAACTCTTCTCCTTCTACAGACTTCAAGAAATAAGGCTCCGGTTGTCTCAACACGTGGTGATAGATTTCAAAATTTTCTCAAGTATGAAGACTCTTTTTGAAGGGGTTATTATTGTATCATAACCATAATATGAACAAAATTTTCCTAATTCCTTTTTTTCTATCTTGTTTTTCTTTTTTCATTTGACTCTTTAATTTGAGATTTGTACAAAGAGCTAAACCTTCATTATTGATGAAAGTAATTAATTCTCCACATGTTAATGATTCATAGGGAATTCTTCAATTATGAATATTTCTTATTCTTTGTCTAACAATTTCTGCAAATAAAGTTGGTAAACCAGATATAAATTTTTCTTTCCAATAATGACTTCCACAATCATGTCTTGACATAATTTTGACTAAAAACATATCTTTATACCACTTGCAATCTCGAAGTTTTGGACATCTAAGATTATTAAGGATTTTAGAAGTTCTTTCTTGAAAATAAACAGAATCATATAAAATGTTTTGTTATTGCAAATATTAACGTATTGACAACATTTTCTTCATAAGATTGGACTAGTGTTCTTTCTTCTTTTATTATTGTATTTTTTGCATTTAATATATATTCTCTATCATTTTGACTCAAATAATGATCCCACTAACCTTTAAGTGAACCAGTGAATCCTATGACTAAGGCACCAACAACATGAAAGTCATAATTACTAGTCTTAATTCTATAAACATTAGCAGCCTCATCATTTCATGAAGTAAATTAATTATTTGACGTTCACTCATTCCATCTATATTCCATTCATAAAAACTACTACTATCATAACTAGCAGTTAATTGATAATTTCTTTCTTCTAATTGGATATCAGGAAAAGAGGGTTTTGAATAATATTTTTTTCTATTTACAAAATTATTAGAAATTGCATTGATTATTGAGGGGTATGAGTCTAGAGACATTTTGAATTGTTCTTCTATTTTATTGATTCTGATTTTTCTTTAGTTATAGTTTGAATTTGATTCTTATTTTGATTAATGCCGTTAATATTAAGTTTATCTAATCTAAGTTGCATTTCTTTTAACATTGTTTCTGTTGGTGTTGCTAATTGAATATTTGATTTTGCAACATTTATAGGAATAATAAAAGGTTGTTGTAAAATCTTGACAGATGATGATGATAAAGTTGAAGAAAAGTTTGAAGAATATTTTGCATTTGATGTTTCTCCTATCTTTCCTCTTGGGGCATAAGAAAACAAAATTGAGAAATTTTTTTTGTTTCTTGATTTAAATGTTGAAGAGAATGATTTGTAATTTAATTATTGCTGAATTTGTGTAATATCTTTGTAAATTATGGGACTTTGTTCATCTTTGGTTCTTGGAATTTTGAAGGGCGAAACAAAAATTGAATTGTTATCAAAATTAAATTGATGATTATTTAAGGGTGGTTGGGAACCTAATTCTAAGGTTATTGTTAAAAAAAAAAATTGAACATTTTCTGAATGTTTTATTGCTAATTGATGTCCTTCTTCATTTCTTAAAGTTATAATTTGTTTTCTTTGTTTTCTAAGTAGAAAAAAACCAATAGAAAAAAGGAATTGTCATTTTCTTTTGATTCATATATTTTTCATATTGTTTTCTTAATGCATTTCTAGCTTGAGGAGGAAGTATTTGAAAATAAGCTCTTTTAGTATTATTATGAGAGGCAAAATAATATGATTTTATCCATTCTACATTAGGAGTAAAAGGAGTCTTTTTATAAATTTTCTTATGAATAATGTTAACTTGATTAGGATACATATCCGAATGAGTAGGTGACACAAGAGGAGATTCTTGTTGTTGATATACAGGAATAGGAATTTTTGGAGTAAAATCGACACCATTTAAATTTGCATTTGAAGTGGAAGGTCTTGCAGACATAAAATCTTGAGTAAATGAATATCTAGAAGTTGGACTAAATTCTATTTGAACAGTACCATCTGTATGTTGTATAATTTTTTAAGGAGTTGTTAAAGGTCTAATTGGTTTTGAATGGGTTAAATCTTTTAATTCCCATTGACCTCCTTGAGTAATTTCATTCCATTGTAGTTTTTTAGGAACAAAAGCTTGAGTATTGTTAGGATTATATTGTAATAATAATGTTTCATCTTTGACAGATTGACACACTGCTCTACGTTTTAATTGAGTTGTCATGACTTTATAATATATCCTATAAATTATTGCTATGGTTTGGGCTTCTTCTAATATATTCATATTTTTGGTTTTAATGTTTAAAGTTAAACTTGAAAGAATACTTCGGTCATTTATGTTCATGGAAAAGTTTGGAAAACAATTAAAATAAACGGGACCATTTGCAAGGTTTGAATCAATCTGCTAAGAATGGAATCAATAAATTTTGTTGACCTAGCATCTCTTAAACAAACAAAAACAAGAATATCTAGACCTAAACGAAACAAAGGTTTTATGAAAACTTGAACTAATCTTATATGAATATAATTAAATTTCTTCCTGTGATGATTAATAGTGTTTTGACTTAATAATTGAAGACTTTCTAAATGTTGATTAAGAGATATAGTTTTTTCTTCTGTTTTAATTGAATAATTTTGATTAAATTCGAAATTTCCTTGTTAACATATTGTATTAATTTTTATGTGTGGAATAAACCAGTTATGTAATTGATTTTCTATTTGTGCTATATTTATTTCTTGATTATTAACAATATTTTGAGTAAGTGATGTGTGTGCAAAATTATCTGATGAAGATGCTGAACTATCATTAGTTTAGGAGATCTAGAAGAACTAGCTCTAGTTAATTTCCTTATAATATTACTCATTGTAACAGGAAGTAATCACAACCTTGTCCTTAATCAATTCAAATAATTTCCTTAATAGGGACCACCACAAGCAGATCAACAAGGGACTTACGCTCCTTCTGCCCTCAAACACCGCTATCTAGGCTAACCAAGCCGTTCATAGCAAATTCAATTCGAACTAAGTCAAAACTAAATTAGTGATTAATTATTGTTCCAACTCGTAACACCACTCGGTTTTCAAGCAGAACGTGGCTTTGATACCATTCACACCTAGGACATATAACAGTTCATGCACGCAACAATTTAATTCTGTCTAATGAACTCCAAGCATAAAAATAGAAATAATTATTGTCTAATTTGTCTAATTTATTATGGAAATTTGAACATAAAAACACAGATATTTGAATCTGAAAATATTGTTTATTTAAAATATACCTTGATTATAGAGAGTTGTTGAATACAAGCTTGTTGACAGCAGAGGGATGACTTAAAGAGATGAATACAAAGGACTAGAATTTTTGAAAGAGGAGATTACAAGAGAGAGAATTTTTTAGAACATTTTATGCTTGCACTCTTAGGCTCTTGAGTTCTCTCAAGTTCTATCAGGATTTCTAACTCTATTGATGAAGAGGGTTACAACCCTATTTATAGATGAAAATTCGGACTTGAGTCTTCATTCTTGAAAATTTTTGAAATCCGTCACCACGTGTTAGGACAACTGGAGTTGAGGTCTACAGAAGAAGGTAAGAATTCATTTCTCATGTTAGAAGCCTTCAGAGGAAAGTAAATTTTCTTCCTCTTCTTTTCCATCACTTTGCTTTTTGAAAGTAGACAAAAACCACTATTCACCACTATTCATGGCTTTTTATTATTTTTTTTTTCTTTATGCGTTTTATACGCATTCTTCACAATCTCTTCTTTACATATATTTTTTTTTACTAGATAAATATAAGGAGATAAATGTACAAAGATACAATTGTACAAAAGATTCTTGAAATCTTTTATCTGGATTGACCCATAAGTCCTCCATAAATGATTAACTCGGGGTCTACGTCTGAATCATCTGATAAAGCTATGTCTTCAGTTTCTTCATTTTCTTGATGATCTACAAACTGTTTGAGGGTTTGAATGAGTCCTTGACGATATTGCTCTAAATCAGTAGCGGCTGCTAAGAAGCTTGACATTTGTTTTTCAGAGTTAGGAATTCTTCTTGAGTCGACCCTTGAGAAGAGCTTGTTGAATCTTTTGAATTTGATGATCTTGGCCCTGAAATTATTTGCAAAATCTTTTGTTGACATACAAAATCATGGTTGAATTTGTCCCACCATTTGATGTTGAATTCTCTAGAGAGAGGTAATGGAAAAGGACGAGATTGCTCTTGCTTCTTGATAATGTTCCATGTGATAATCCATGGAATTCTTAATCTTAAACAAAACATCAAGAGTCTCGACTGAGAGATAGACTGAGATGAGGTATTTTTATTGTAAAAGTCGATTTTTTCTTGAATTTCAGGAAGAAATATGGAGTCTAATAGACCGAAGAAAGTCCACCATTTTTTAAACCAAGCATGAATTTTGGCATTATAGTTTCTTGAGAATTTGATGAACCAAGAATGTTGATAGCTTTGTAAATAAAACATATTGTAGCAAGCATCCATATAATCTATGTAATTGTAGCTCATAGGATGGAAAGGTTGATTGAACACCTTGTAGATGAAAGGTTTTTTATTCCAATCAGCAATGGTCATGACTCTGAGAATTTGACATTTGGAAAAATCAATTCTCTGGGGATTGTTTTTACCAGTATTGTGAGTAATTTCAATTGAATATGTGTCCACTAAGATGAACTTATAAAATTGACGAGTTTTCAAAGGATCATTGAAATTGAAGGTGACTCCTTAAGGAAAGATGTAAGGAAGAATTTTAGGAATTTCTTCATAATTGTACTCTGGCTCAATGAAAGCAATTTCTAAGGTTTTAGGTTTTTTAACATATTGACCAGTTGAAAAAAAATAAAAAATAAAATAGAAGGTAGTGTTGAAATAGTGTTAGGACTAGATTGACTCTGAACAAGAATATTTTTAGAGGTTGATTTAGAAGCTTGAATAAAAATTTTTGAAGGTTGAAGATGAGGAAAATCTGGACTCAGAACTTGAAAGGAATTTGATGTTTGTAATGGAAAAGTAGCACGAATATTTGAAAATTTTGAAATCGTTGCATATGAAGCTTTGGTTTTCTTGGATGATAAAGGAAGTTGGGGCCTAACGGGAGAACCTGTTAGGATGGAGGAGGATCCTTACCCTGCAAAAACTCCCAAGTAAGGAAGTCAGGAAGGGAATTCAACTCACCTTTGATAAATTCAATTTCAAAATCAAAATTTGAAAGTAAAGCTTGCCATCTTACAAAAATTTGTTTTGAAACTAAATTTTTAACATCCTTTTGTAAAATATCTTTTTCAATTTTGCTATCAATTTTTAAAAGAAATTTTTTGTTTATCAAATCACTTTGAAACTATGAAATACATAAGACTATAGATAAAACTTCTTTTTTGACAGTTGAATAATTTATCTGAGCGCCCAACCAAATCCCTGAATGATATCTAACTATATGCATTTGATTGTTATATTCTTGCTTTTATATACCTCCATATCCTAAATTAGATGCATCTGATTCTACAATGAGCAATGCATTAGGATGAGGGATGTAAATGCATGGTAAATGTTTGACTCTTGTTTAATTTCTTTGACCAAATTAGAATGATGCTCAGTCCATGCAGGAGCATTTTTCTAAGTCTTTTGTATAAAGGTTCACAAATGATCCTCAAAATTTTTAAATAAACAGAAACATAATTTAAACAACCTAGAAATCTTTGCAATTGTTCTTCATATTTTATTTCATCAGGAAATTTATCAACAAATTCTATTGACCTTTGAATTGGTTTTGTTTTTCCTTGAAAAATTTCATGTCCTAAAAATCTAATCTTTGTTTGAAATAATTTCATTTTTGGAGCGGGACAAGCCATTTCATTTGCTTTAATGACATTGAAAAACTTTTTTAAATGAACAAAATGTTTTTCTAATGAATCAGAAAATACTAAAACATCATCAATGTATACAATTATGAACTAAAAATGAGGGTTAAAAATATCATTCATAATATTTTGAAATTCAAAAGGGGCATTTTTGAGACCAAAAGGCATGATATTCCATTCATAATGACTAAAAGGGACGGTAAAAGCAGTTTTGTATCTATCTTCTTCTTTGATTTAAACCTGCCAAAATCTTGATTTCATATCAAATTTTGAATAAATTACAACACTATGAAGTCTTTTGAGTAAATCTTGCTTATTAGGAATAGGGTATCTTATCCATTGTAATACTTTATTTAAAGGTTTATAATTAATGACTAATCTAGGTGCACCTCTTTCTATTTCAATAGCATTTTGAACATAAAAAGTGGCACAACTCCAAGGAGATTTTGAGGGTTTGATTAATTTCTTTTTTATTAATGAATCAATTTCTTGTTTACAATATTCTAAAAAAATTTCATTCATTTGAATAGGTCTAGCTTTAGTGGGAATTTTAGACTCATCAAAATTTTGAATGTAAGGCAAACTTATCTCATGTTTCTTTCTGGATAGAAAAGCATTTGGAATATCAGAACAAATTTCTTTTTGAAAAAGATCTTGAATCTTTTCTATTTTTTTTTTAAACTTTATCTTCTAGAAGTTGTTCTTCTACCTTTTTATATTGAATTTCTTTTGATAGAAAATTTATATGAGCTTGTTTTCTTTGAATTAAATTTACCATTTTATTTATTGAATCACTTTGGACTTGATGTATTTCCTTTTTAGTTAATGGATATATAAAAGGAAAAACTATGGCATTTCCTAATATTGTAGTTTTGACACCTTCATCATTTACTTGAAAATGGTAAAGTATTGTAATAAAAGGAGTTCCTAATATTAAAGGTTCAGTCATATTTTGTACTAATATAAATTGAGTTCTAAAACAATAATTATTTTGACATTTATGAACATTTTGAAGTTTAAACTCTATCTCTAATTTTCCTTTATTTGCAGTAAAAAGTTCTTATCCTATTTTTTCATAATATTTAATAGGAATTAATCCTTCTTGAATACAATTCATATCTACTCCTCAGTCTATTAATGCTACTATTTCCATTTCAAAATCTTCAACTATGATTTTTACATTTGTATACCAGCTTTCAAAATCTATTTTTGATATTGTATTTATAAATGATTCTATTGGGGTTTGTTTATTAGGTATTATTATTCTTGGATCTTGATTATCAGTTGTTTCAGCAAAATCTTGTTTATATTGTATTATATTTCTGATTTGTTCATTTTCTAGTTTTATTTGTTTATTTTCTTGTTTTAATTGATCTATTTGCTTTTTTATTTTTTGTATTTATTCTTTCAAGTCTTCAATAGTTATAGGTTTTTGAATCTATTAAAAATTTCATCCATTAAATATTGTTTAGGCTTAATTTCTTGAGTTTTATTTAAATTTTCTGTGAGAATTAAATTTTTTAAGTTTTGTAAATAATTTCTTTGTGTTTCCTCATCTTGTATTTTGTCCATAACATAAAAAAAAAAATACTTGCTTATCTACCTTTGAAGATATTACATTTAATGTTTAATTATTATTTTTGTTTTCTGTATTTTCTACTTTTGGTATTTCATTAATTTCTCTTGTTGCTTTTTCTATCTTTGATGTTGTTGATTTTGTTGATGTTTCCCCCACCTCTCTTGGGGTAGAAGAAAACAAAATTTGATTAAATTTTGTTTCACTTGACTCTTCTTTTAAATTTTTACTTGACTCTTCTTGATTTAAGTTTTGTTGATCTAATAATTTTTTATTATGTGGAGAATTTTCTATTACTTTTCTTGAGGTTACTATTGCAATTCTTTTAATGGGTTTCCTAAATTTCAAAAACCAAAGGAAAAAAGGAATTGTAATCCTTACTTGTTGCATATATTTTTCATATTGTTTTCTTAAAGCGTTTCTAACTTGAGGAGGAAGTTATTGAAAATAATTTTTTTTTTTTTTTGCATTATTTTGAGAAGAAAAATAATCTGATATAATCCATTCTACATCAGGAACAAAAGGATTTCTTTTAATATATCTTTTTCTAATGATATTTATGTTTAAAGGAGGTTTATCATGAGAGAAAATATTTGACTCAGACTCTTCTTCAAAAAAAGGAATTTCTGAATCAAAGTTTGACATATTTTTTTTAGTTGATTTTCTATTTGATTCAATTCTTCATCTAACTTAGAATTATTAAATTTTATGTGATGATGTGGCTGATGATGTAGGTGATGATGTAGATAATGATGCAACTAATGATGCAGGTAATGACTTTGTAAATCTGATTATCTCATATGAAGAACTTTTTAAATTATATGCAGAACTATTTGATGCAGATGTAGAACTATCATGAGACCTAAGAGATCTAGAAGAACTAGCTCTACTTAATTTCCTTCTAATATTACTCATTGTCAGATAAAATAATCACCACTTTGTCCTTAATCAATTCAAATAATTTCCTAAACAAGGACCACCACAAACGGATCAACACGGGACTTACGCTCTTTCTACCCTTAAACACCGCTAAGAGGCTGACTAGGCCGTTCACAGGAAATTCAATTCGAACTAAGTCAAGACTAAATTAGTGATTAATTATTGTTCCAACTCGTAACACCACTCAGTTATTAAGCAGAACGTGGCTCTGATACCATTTATCTCCTTGTATTTATCCAGTAAAAAAAAAAGTAGGTAAAGAAGAGATTGTGAAGAATGCATATAAAACGCAACAAAAAAAATTAAAAAAATATATTATTATTATTATTATTATTATTATTATTATTATTATTATAAAGGTGAGAAAACTTACAATAGAAGCAAGAGAGGACATGGAATGGGAAAAAAAAAAAAGATTTCCAAAGGGTTTCTACATAGGGAAGAGAGACTGTGATTTTTGAGGGGACAAAGAGAAACCTTTAGGATGAAGGATTTTGAGGAGGATAAGAAGGTAAAAGAAAAGGAAAAAAAAAGTCAAGTGGGTTTTGAGAGAGAAAGAACTAGGCAGAAGACTAGTTTGAGGTTGAGAGAAAAAGAGAGAAAGAGAGTTAAAGGGAAAGTAAGTGAAAAAAAAAAACTAGAAGGGAATGAAAAAACATAGAGAAGAGAGAACCTGAATTTTCTTCTGGGGGTTTTAAGAAAAGCAGAGGAAAATAAATAAGGGGAAGGCTTCAGGACATGGTCTCCAGAATGAGGAAAAAAGGTCTTTGGATCTTTGGGAGAAGGATAACAGGGAAAGAAGAAAAAACAAAAATTAGGTTTGAGAGTGGGAAAAATGCAGAGAGAGAAAGACATAACAGGAAGAAAGAAAGAACTGGCATGAGTAGTGGCTTTGATTATTAATTTTTTTTAATGGTGAATTCATGGATGCGTAGTGGCTTTGTATCTTAAATCTCCATGGCAGAATTTTTGTGGAGAATCATACATATAATGATCATGTGTTAGTGCATAAATTCTGTGGAGAAACAAGTTGTAGACATGCTGCTCCATTTGCCACATTGGTGTTGTGTTGATGTTTGATTTTTTGAGGAATTTCAACCACTTTAGTGCGTGTTTTCATGACTGTGAGGAGAAAAGCAACAAGCACATGATCACACCATCAGATTTTAAGACCACCAAGTTGCCACTATGAACACACACACACACATCAACCACACTTCCACTCTCATCACACACAACTCAGCATGCTTCACTCACATTCAGCACACACTACTTTGTTTCCTTAGGAATTTTTTTATTCTTTTGGTTGTGTGATTTTATGTGATTATTTGTGTTTGTTAGTGATTTCAAAATTCTTATCAATCTATCTTTCTAAAAATTAATTCTCAAAATTTCAAATTTATTTTGGACAATGTTAGGTTATGAAAATTCATGTAAACAATTTTATTCGATACGCATATTTGAAAAAAACTTTAAAATGAATTTTGATTTTGAATATACATGAATTAAATTTCATAGCTCTAATTAATGGAGTAAATGGGTAAATTCATGGGTTTTAATAGATCCCTACACACAAAGTTTCTTTTTTTTTCAAAAACATAGTTTTTCGTTGAAATTGTGGATAATTCATTGTACTTTGTATTTTTGTAAATTGGAATTTGACAACTTAGAAACCATTTAAAATTTTTATCACTATTTCATGACATTCTAGACTCCTTGAACTTATAGAATCTTGCTTGGATCAAATATGGTTTTCTAATTAGAATATATAAATCAATCTTTCAGAAAGTTCAATTTTCATTCTATTTTTGGCACTCAATCTTGTTTTACAAAATTAAATTACTAAATGATCTCTTTAATCTCTTTGAATATTTTTATCTTAATCTATACTTCTCAAATTTAATTTTTGACACATAAAATATTAAAAAAATATGCTGTCTAGAGAGAGATATGATTTTTCAAATTCATACGTATTGTACATGACTGAAATATGGACAACTGATCAAGTATGGTTTTTTTAAAATTCTTTTGAATGCTTTCTGACCTTAGATTTATTTTTAGTACAATCTAGGCATTTTAAATGACTTGTGTGATTTTTTTTGTATGGATTTAGGTCTCTAGGAATTATTATTTTTTTTAAATTGAGTTTACATTAATTACTATTTTCTGCCTACTTCTAGACCTTTTGGAACTTTTGGATATTTGGAATTGAATATGTTGTTTAATTGAATGCTTGGATTTTTGTATGCTATTATAGACATCGACAAGAAGTCTTTTGTGATTTAGTATGATCAAATTCCATTTTTGTGCATTTTCTTGGGATTTATTCTTAAAGATGCCTTATACTAATTGTATACTAGAAGTTTTGCATCATGCCTGATTTGATGTTTAATTCTAAACTATTTGACATCCCATGAATTTTTGTTGGTTGTTGTACTGTGATATAGACATAATAGAGAGGTTTGTCCTAATTTTTCATGACCAAATGATGTTCCTAGGTATTAATCTATAAATTTTCTTTTAGTAATAGTATGCCACACTTCTTGCTGCATGTTTTAATCACAACCCTTGATTTTTGGAGTTGTATATATGACTTGTGCGAATATTGATGACTCTACATACTCTAATCATTTTTTATGCTATTTAGATACCAATCATGCTATGATTTCTTTCTTTTATTATTTATTACTATAATTTTGATCTAACCTTCCATGTCTTGTGAAAGCACATTATGAGTTATCTATTCTATGTAGGTACGGTTCTATCCCTTTTTATCCTTTTAGTTTCATAAATAGATATGCTTTGTGCACAAAAATACCCTTATGTGTGGACCCTGCATTTCGGCTCATGCGTTTTCCACTCGATGGCGAGCTTGATTTTACTTTGAAAATGATTTTATTCTTTGAAAAATGACTTGGAGTCGCCACTTATTTTTGTTTTATTTTTAAAAGGGTAAACAAAATAAGAAAGAAAAACCCTAGAAATTGGAAATTAAATTCAGAAGTCGAAAATTTTAAAGAATTGTTTAAAAATAGAATTTTAAAATAAATAAATAAACTATTAGGATTAAATAAATTAATATGAATATGGAAATTTTCAAGATTAAAAATTTAATTTGTAAATATGAAGTTTTAAAGAATTTGATTCAAAATGGAGTTTTGAAATAAATAAATAAATGAAATACTAATAATTAAATAAATTATTGGGAATACGAGAATTTTTGGGATTAGGAATTTAATTCGGAAATCAGAAGTTTTAAAGAATTTGAGTTACAATGGAGTTTTGGAATAAACAAATAAAATAATAGTAATTAAATAGATTAATGTGAATATTGGAATTTTTTAGCCTCCCTTTCACATTTCAGGCCTGGAGGTATGCCCCCCAACATGCATTACTCCTAAACAGCCTCCATTTGCCCCACTCGAGGATGGCGGAGGACGAGTTAAACGAAAGAAGGCGTCCCGAGATAGCAACGTAAGAGGTGGCGGTAGATTCGACGACGTGAGGAGCGGGTTCGACGGGATCATGGTGGCAGAAACGGCGATGGTAGTGGCAGTGGCAGTGGCAGTTTGATCCAATGGAGCAACCGCGGCCATGACTGGCGCCACCCCGGATGCTGCTATCCCTGTGGTGGAATCTCATCACGCGAAGTATGGGCTGAAGCCTTACGCTTGCTGGGAAATTTTTCAGGGCTTCGATCACATAACGCACCATATGGATGGAAACCTCTCGTCGCTGCTCCACCCAAGTCGATACCGTCGGGGCTGCTTCACCTAGTACCGCGACATGAGAGCCACGATTCCCGTGGAGCCTCTCAGAATCCCACGTGCTTGCCACTCCGGCAAGTTCTGTACTATGAAACACCTCGCCCTTATCCACTCAAAGACGGAGGAGTCGCTGTTCGGAGACCTGGAGCATTGCCGGCAAGCCTTGGTCGGAGACCAAATCGAAAGTCGTTTCTACAATGAGTTGGGGAACTGACTTCCATCTTGAGTGTATGGAAAGCATCATCAGATTATCCGATGGCGGGGTTCTGGAGGATCAGATAGTTGGAATCCTAGTGAGTCCTAGGTTCAAGTTTTAGAAATGGGTCAGTCAGAGTCTGTTTCGTTTAAATTATCTCCATCGTGTATAAGAGATAGTATCCTTTTTCCTGGTAAGGTTAGCAACCTACGAGCATCTCGTGAGGATGCATAGAAGGTGATCCGTTCACGAAGTCACTTCCCTAGTTTCGATAACTTGGCCATCGATGACCTCATTCCCACAACCAACGAGGAACAGAGCAACAAACAGAGGGAAGAAACCACAGGAAACAAAGCATGATTTTTATATAATCAGGCTCAGGGATGAATTCATGCATCAGGTGCTTATGGAAGGAGTTAGGGAAACCAGAATAGAGTCAAATAGAGCACATCCGCACACGGACAAGTTCAGCAAAATAAACTAATAATCCATGACATCCAAACCGACCAACAAATCACATCCCGGAATCGACAGAAGAAGTTAGTATAATAATGTCATAACAAAGAAACATGGAGTTCACAGAAAATTTTACCTGAAAGTTTTCTCCTTGAGCAAGGTATCCTCGTCTTCCAACACTTTTCCTCCTCCTCCTTCTGCTCTGGTCCCGCCTGCTCGAATATCTCCCCCCAAAATATCTCACTCAAGCTAAATATCTACCTCACTGTGCGTCCTCGGAGGGTGGTGTCACCATCCACCTACTCTCTGTCCCCTCTGTCCCCATTGTCCCATCTGGCCGCCCCATCAGCTTAAGTTTGGGGTGGTTAGAAGAAAAAAAATAATAAAATAACCCCTTCACAGTAAAGGGGGGTCTACAAATATGCCCCTCTTCGGTAGAGTTCACGAGTGCAAGGAACATAAACACTGAAGTGAAAAGAAAGTGTGAATAGTGAATGGAATGAAGTGGACTCTATCGAAGAACCAAGGAGACCCCCATAGGGACACTGGCGAAACGCAAAGTCACTTAGACTAACAGATGAACAACGAGGCTCTAATCCTAAGAGGAAAGGATGTCTCAAAATGCCTTCGAAGCCACACTGAGGACGCAAGCTCCCTCTAAGACGTCTCCAAAAGTGACTCGAAAGACCAAATCAAAGATGAGTAACAGTCGAACCACTCTAAAGAACAGAAAAGACTATGCCTAAAGGAGCCTATCCTATGTGAACTATATGAGAATGACAAGTGTAGGATGCTCAATAGCACGACAGCAATGCGTATCGTGAACTCAAAGGACATCGTCATGAGCACCGAGAAGGGAAATCTGGAAGAACAATGATGAATAGGCAATAAGCACAGGGTAACAAAGTGAGGAAAACGAGGATAAACGCGAACTCATGAAGATAATACGCTCAATGCTAGTGGATATGAATGTTAGGGATTGTGACTCAGAATGATATAACTAAGGAGAAATGACTCTGAACGTCAAAACACAGAAAGACGGTGACTCAAGGCGCTTGAACGAACAATGTACAATGGCTCTGGACGCCAAACTAAAGAAGGATGGTGGCATCGAATGCTTGAATGAGTATGAAAAATGGCTCTAAACACCAAAACTAAGAGAGAAAGTGACTTTAAAACGCATGAATGGGCATGAAGAATGGCTTTGAACGCCAACCTACGAAAGATAGTGAATCAAAATGCATGAATGGGTACGAAGAATGGCTCTGAACGCCAAAAACTAAAGATAGAATGGTGATGGCTATGGATGTGGATATGAGAGTACGACTCCGAGCATCAAACCAAGAATGACTAACGGCTCTAAACGCCTAAGTGCAAATGTGGCTCTGAATGCCAAACTGGAAAAAGGTGGTGGCATTGAACAACGAAATTGAAAATAGAGATGGCTCTGAACGTTGAAACGGATGAGTGGTGATGGCTCCGAATGCCAAGACTGGAAATGTCGATGGCTCTGAATGCCGAAACTAAGAAGTAATGATGGCTCCAAACGCCCGAAACTGAGAATGACGATGGATTTGACCGTCGAAATTGGAAATGGTGATGGCTCTAAACGTCGAAACGGAGGAGTGATGATGGCTCCGAACGCCAAGACTGGAAATGTCGATGGCTCTGAACGCTGACTGAGAAGTGATGACGGCTCTGAACACCAAACTGAAAATAGTGATGGCTCTGAACGTCGAAACTGAAAATAGTGATGGCTATGAATGCCAAAACTGAGAAGCGATGATGGCTCTGAACGCCAAAACTGAGAAGTGATGAAGGCTCTGAACGCCAAACTGAAAATAGTGATGGCTATGAATGCCAAAACGAAGGAGTGGTGATGGCTCTGAACGCCAAAACTGAGAAGTGATGAAGACTCTGAACGCCAAATTGAAAATAGTGATGGCTCTGAACGCCAAAACTGAGAAGCGATGATGGCTCTAAACGCCAAAACTGGAAATGTCGATGGCTCTGAATGCCGAAACTATCGAATAAGAATTGGTAGTGGCGTCAAATAGGATAGTGGCTCTGAACGCCAAAATTGAAAAGCGATGATGGCTCTGAACGCCAAGAGAAGTGATGAAGGCTCTGAACGCCAAAACTGAGAAGTGATGAAGACTTTGAACGCCAAACTGAAAATAGTGATGGCTCTGAATGTCAAAACTGAGAAGCGATGATGGCTCTGAACGCCAAAACTAGAAATGTCGATGGCTCTGAATGCCGAAACTATCGAATAAGAATGTGGTAGTGGCGTCAAATAGGACAGTGGCTCTGAACGCCAAAATTGAAAAGCGATGATGGCTCTGAACGCCAAGAGAAGTGATGAAGGCTCTGAACACCAAAACTGAGAAGTGATGAAGGCTTTGAACGCCAAACTAAAAATAGTGATGGCTCTGAATGCCGAAACTAAGAAGCAATGATGGCTCTGAACGCTGAAACTGAAAATAGTTTGAACGCCAAAACTGAAAAGCGATGATGGCTCTGAACGCCAAGAGAAGTGATGAAGATGAAGGCTCTGAACGCCAAACTGAAAATAGTGATGGTTATGAATGACAAAACGGAGGAGTGGTGAT
>JAJJMG010031854.1:0-15449 GCA_022058835.1 Vitis aestivalis var. linsecomii x Vitis rupestris | reverse complement strand
GGCTCTGAACGCCAAAACTGAGAAGTGATGAAGGCTCTGAACGCCAAACTGAAAATAGTGATGGCTATGAATGCCAAAACGGAGGAGTGGTGACGGCTCTGAACGCCAAAACTGAGAAGTGATGAAGGCTCTGAACGCCAAACTGAAAATAGTGATGGCTCTGAACGCCAAAACTAAGAAGCGATGATGGCTCTGAACGCCAAAACTGAGAAGTGATGAAGGCTATGAACGCCAAATAGTGATGGTTATGAATGCCAAAACTGAGAAGGGATGATGGCTCTGAACGCCAAAACTGAGAAGTGATGAAGGCTCTAAACTCCGAACTGAAAATAGTGATGGCTCTGAACGCCAAAACTGAGAAACGATGATGGCTCTGAACGCCAAAACTGGAAATGTCGATGGCTCTGAATGCCGAAACTATCGAATAAGAATGTGGTAGTGGCGTCAAATAGGACAGTGGATCTGAACGCCAAAATTAAAGGAAAGAACTGATTCAAAAAGGCCCGAATGAGTGTGCCCAATGGCTCTGAACGCCATAATGGAGGAAAATGGTGATGAATCGAACGAAAGATAGACATAAGGACTCTGAGTGTCAAACTAAAACCTCGACTCAGAACACTAAATAATGATGATAATAATAATAATAATAAACAAATAATGGCCCTGAACACAGAATGAAGATGTGGCTTTGAATGTCGAAATGAACGATATGCAGTGGCTCTGAACACCGAATGAAGAAGTGGATCCGAATGTCGAACGAAGGTATAGCTCTGAATGCCAAACGAAGCGAAACATGGCTCTGAACGTCGAAATAAAGATAAGTAATGGCTTTGAACGTCAAAATGAAACACAACCGGACGCTAAATGCTGAAATGAGTGACGTAGCGGCTCTGAACGTCAAATGAAGAAGTGAATTTGAACGCCGAGCGAAGATGTGGCTCTGAACACCAAATGAAGTGAAACATGACTCTGAACGCCGAAACGAAGGTGGGCAATGGCTCTAAACGCAGATACTGAGAAGTGATGGCTCGGAACGCCGAACGAAGATGCGGTGATGGCTCTGAATGCCAAAGTCGGGAATGCGACGAGGATGGCTCCGAACACCGATACTGAAAAGTGATAACGATGGCTCTGAACGCCGAACGAAGGTGTGATGATGGCTCTGAACGCCGAAATCGGGAATGTGATGAGGATGACTCTGAACACCGATACTGAGGAGTGATAATGATGACTCTGAACGCCGAACGAAGGTGTGATGATGGCTCTGAACGCCGAAATCGGGAATGTGATTCTGAACACCGATACTAATTAGTGATAACGATGGCTCTGAACGCTGAACGAATAATATGCAATGGCTCTGAACTCCGAACCGAAGTGGACAATAGCCCTGAACACCAAACGAAGCAAAACATGGCCCCGAATGTCGGAATGAATGATGTAATGGCTCCGAACGCCGAACGAGAATACGACTCTGAATGTCAAACTGAGGAGTAATAATGGCTCTAAACGCCGAAACTGAGAAATGATAATGATGGCTCTAAACGCCGAAACTGGGAATGCGACTTTGAACGTCAAACTGAGGAGTAATAATGGCTCTGAACGCCGATGCGAACGAAACATGGCTCTGAATGCCGAAACTGAAAATGGGCAATGACTCTGACCTCCATGTAGAAATGAAAACACGGCTTTGAACGCCGAAACGAACGATATGCGGGGGCTCTGAACACCGAATCGAAAGTGGATAATGGCTCTAAACGCCATGCAGAAATGAAAACACGGCTCTGAAACGCCGGAATGAATGATATAATGGCTCTGAACGCCTGACGAGAATACGACTCTGAACATCAAACTGAGGAGCAATAACGATGGCTCCGAACGCTGAAGCGAACGAAACATGGCTCTGAACGTCGAGCTAAAAGTGTGACATGATGACTTCGAATGTCATAAACCACGAATGAACGATGGCTCTGAACGCCAAATGAAACATAACATGGCTCTGAACGCCGAAGCGAAGATAGGCAATGGCTCTGAACGCCATGTAGGAACAAAACATGGCTCTGAATGCCGAAACAAAAGTAAGCAATGGCTCTGAACGCCATGTAGAAATGAAAACACGGCTCTGAACGCCGAACTGCAAGGAAATGATGAGGAGGAAATATGCCCTAGTATGGCATCGTATATACCTGATTTGTCCTGATAACTCAAGAGTACCTCCATGGGGACGTACAAATGATCTAACATGTACTCTACTAAAAATGGTGACACGGGAATCCACGCGCCTGAGGTAACTCCATCCAAGAATCACGATTATATCAGGAAATGCAAATCCGGCATAAAAACTCAAGAAAGGCTCTACGGAGTACCAGAACACAATGAAATTGAATCATCCACCCGATGTGTACCTCGAAACTGAGGGCGATCATGCCAATCAGTCGGGGATCCACACATCTCGACTGAAATGGGGAATACGCCCTAATATGGCATCAAATGTGTGATAGGTCAGAAGAACCAGATGAGCTCAGATCACCCGTCATCGAATGCATGATCCAAGTCATCCACGTGTACAACTGAATCAGACCCATAGATCAAAGAGGCGTCTCCCGGAAGGAAAACATGATGACATCGAAGCGTCGCAAAGTGCAGGCCTAACTAGGTAACTCCCGAGATGCTCCACGAAGGAAACATCGTGTCAATGTATATCTCGTAAGTGGGGATGAGCATGCAACTCCATGAAGATCCGTAAATCTCAATCGAAACAGAAATATGCCCCAGTATGGCATCAGATGTATGATAGGTCGAAGATCGGGTGGCATGAAATCATCTATCATCAAACACGCGACATCTGTGAAGAACCATAAATCACGTCTAAAACGGAAAATATGTCCCAGTATGGCGTCAGGTGTACGATAGGTCAGAAGAATAAATGACGTGAAATCACTTATTGTCGCACATGTAACCTCTATGAAAATCCATAAATCTCATCCGAAACGGAAATATGCCCCAGTATGGGCATCAGATGCACGACAGGTCAGAAACTAGGTGGCATGGAACCATCTATCATCGAACATGCAACATAAGTGAAGATCCGTAAATCACATCTGAAATGGAAAATATGCCCCAGTATGGGCATCGGATGCACGACAGGTCGAAAATCGGGCGACATGAAATCATCTATCATCAATTATGCGACATAAGTGAAGATCCATAAATCTCATCTGAAACGGAAAATATGCCCCAGTATGGCATCAGGTGCGCGACAGGCCCGAAGAACAACATGACATGAAGTCATCTATCGTCGAACATGTAATACTGGTTATCCGAATCTATAATTGAATCATGCACATATATCCAAGATGACCTCCCAGATGGAGAGGCATGATGGCATCCAAGCGTCAAGAAGTGCGGAACTAGCTAGATGGATCTCAGGGGCTCCGTAAGGTAACAACCATGTCCACGTCTCAGTGAGCATCCAGTAAGTGATAATGATCGTGAAAATCTGTGAGGATCCATAAACCTCCAAATGAAATGGGATATGCTGCAGTGTGACACCAGAGGTACGATAGGTCAAAAAAATCAGGTGACACCAAGTCAATCATCGTCAAACTCACGATCCCGGTAATCCGAACACAACTGAATCAGTCCTACACATCAAAGAGATGACTCCCAGAAGAAGAAGCATGACAACATCTAAATGTCAACCAGATCTCAATCACCTGTCCAAATAAAGGTTGTCAAAGACGACATCTGATCCCACGACCTCAGGGTGGTCTTAAGACACGGGACGTAACGTAGGCTAAGGTGATAGGGTAATAGAAATGAAAGGAAACTAGGCCCAAATACCCGATGATCAGAAAAACATGCCCTCATATATGAAATGCAACATGTATAGTGAATCCTATGAGCCATGGACCTGAGGATGTCTAACGTGAATATGATGTCGATAAGAAGACAAATGAAGCAAAATGAACTGATAGTGATATGTGTAATGATGATGCGAAGTGAGTATCGAACCCGAGATGGGTTGCTGTAAGGAGAGAATAAGATGTGAAGGGAATGAGATGAATCACAAGCAACGATAAAAACGACAGCGAAACAATGAATATGTGAAGAAAGGTGGTGATCGACTCAGATCAATCATGAACTGAAGTCACATCAATAATGAATATAATGATGGAAAGGACAATGACTCGGAGTCCTTAGGAGAAGGTCACTCATCTCTCTCACAAATAGATATGACAAAGCCATACAAATAACATGGGATCTCAGAGAGCTCACATACGAACTCCCAATAACGAACATACTCGATAAAAATGATCCCCAAACATCAATATACATACTCAATGATCGAGAACACTATGCACATACACACATGCACTTATTATTTTTCTTTTCTTTTCTTTTCCTTTTTTTTTTTTTTTACATATATACACATACGCGTACCCTGAACATGAACAAATGAACCACAAAGATGATATCAATAACAAATGGACACACTCCCAAGTGCTAAGGTAATAAACAAACTCTCTCTGACAAGATGACCTTCTCAAACTAAGGATCTCTAAACCAGTGTCCGCGAGATAGATGGTGGAAATTATGTGACTATCCTCCATGTGATGAACTGAGGAGGATCACCACTCAGGGTGAAGAGAAATATGAAACAAACAAGTAGTAGATAGGATAAGGAAGAAGAGACGAGGAATACAACCAACGAGATGAGATGAAAATGCAGAGATGCAGTGATAGGAAAAGATAATGAGAAAAACGTGCCCCTAGGTCCAAGGCTCAATGAAACTCCCAAACAATGCATGCATACATTAAAGGGCCCCTATCCCGGTGTGAACATGTGAGCAAGGTGATAAGAAAGGATAGATATAATGCGCATGCGAGGCTCAAAGGGCTAGCAACGGACTATGTATCACAAAATAATAACAAGGTAATGGCTAACCGAAATGACGGCCACCCATCATGCGACCATGGTCTCAAACATAGTACCTCTTTAGCTTATCCACATTGGTTGGCTCTGAGAATCGGTTTCCATCTAAATCCATCAACCATGCAGCGCCCTCTGGGGTCAACTCCCTGATGAAATAAGGTCCGCTCCAGTTGGGTCTGAACTTCCCTCTAGGATCTCTGATCAATCCCCTGATGATTTTCAGAACCAAGTCACCTATCCGTAACAGTCTAGGCCTGACCCGCTTTTTGAAAGCGCGGGCCATCTTCCTCTGATATGCACGAACATGGTCTGCTGCTCTCAATCTCCTCTTATCTAGGAGATTGAGCTGATCAAATCAAGCCTGAGCCCAATCTGCCTCGGGAATATGCTGCTCTAGTGCTACCCTCAACGAACCCATCTCAATCTCAACGGGTAGCACCGCCTCCATGCCATATACCAATGAGTAGGGTGTGGCACTTGTAGAGGTGCGAAAAGAGGTCTGATATGCCCACAATGCAAATGGGAGCTTCTCTGACCAATCCCGAGAAGTCTCGACCATCCTCCGTAATATCCTCTTGATATTCTTATTCACGGCCTCTACTGTCCCGTTCGTCTGTGGCCTATACGCAGACGACCTATGATGTCGGATGTTGTATCGCTGCACTAAGGTGTCAACCTCTGCCCTGAAATGTACCCCTTTATCCGAAATCAACTCATGAGGGACTCCATAGCAACAAACAATATGTGATATGATGAAACTAGCAACCCCAGATGATGTCAATCTCGCATACGAAGCAACCTCCACCCACTTGGTGAAGTAATCGATGGCGACCAGGATGAACTCATGACCATTGGAAGATTTCTGCGAAATCTTCCCGATGATGTCGATACCCTATACTGAAAACGGCCAAGGTGAAGTCAGTGCGTGCAACTCTGAAGGTGGCACGTGAATGAGGTCCCCATGTATCTGACACTCGGGACATCTCTGAACAAACTGGCAGCAATTCGTCTCCATGGTCAACCAGAAGTAACCGGTCCTCATGATCTTATGGACCAACATATGCCCTCCCATATGTGGTCCGCAAACTCTCGCATGAACCTCTCTCATCACTCGATCGGCAGAGGCACGGTCCAAGCACAATAATAGCATCCCGTCAGCTGATCGTCTATATAATGTCTCACCACAAATCACGAATCGGGCAGCTAACTGTCTCAATGCTCTCCTATCCTTGGTCGTGGCAGTCTCAAGATACACGCCAAGTCTCAAGAAGTGATATATGTCATGGTACCAGGGCAGACCATCGTCTATCTCTGTATCATCAATCAGACAATAATATGCAGGAGCATACCTCGACTCGATCAACAATGGGCGAACAGTGGCATCAACAGGAATGTCAATCATGGAAGCCAGAGTAGCTAAGGCATCATCAAACTGGTTCTGCGCTCTAGGCAGATGGGTATATCTCAAATCATCGAATCTCCCGACCAGTAGCTCCAAATACGCGTGGTAAGACCTAAGCTTCACATCTCTAGTCTTCCACTCGCCCTGAATCTGTCTCAATACCAGATTGGAGTCACCAAACACCTCCATCTGTCTAATCCCAAGCTCTAGAGCCGTCTCTAATCCTAGAATACAAGCCTCATACTCAACAATGTTGTTCGTGGCAGGATGTCGATCCGAGAATGCCAAACGAACAGATCTGGAAATGTGATCACCATGAGGGGATATCAATAGGATGCCTATCCCGTATCTAGAATGGTTGGCCGCACCATCAAAGTACATGCGCTAACCTGACAGACTAGTCACAGCAGCGACATCCTCGTCCGGGAAGTCATCATCAATGGCTCTACCGTCGGAAACTGGTAAGGATGCTAGGTGATCCGCAACAATGCTCCCTCTAATGGACTTCTGAGTGACATAATGGATGTCGAACTCAGTCAGAAGCACCAACCATCTCATGAGGTGACCAACCAGGACGGGCCTGTCGAACAAATATCTCAGAGGATCTAGACGGGATATCAAATGCACTGAATACTCGGTCATGTAATGTCTCAGTCGGCGAGTGGCCCAAACCAACGCCAAGCAATAACGCTCAATCATGACATATCTCGTCTCATAGTCTAGCATCCTCTTACTCAGATAATAAATGGCTCGATCCTTACCCGAATCATCGAGCTGAGCCAACATGCACCCCAACGCCACATCTAAAACTGACAGATATAGGAGTAAAGGATGACCTGGTGTAAAAGGCGCCAAGACTGGGGGTGACAACAAGTACTCTCGGATCCTCTCGAATGCGCGCTGACACTGATCATCCCAAACAATAGGTTGACTCTTCCTCAAGAGTCGAAAAATGGGCTCATAGATGTCTGTCAATCTGGCGATGAATCTGCTGATGTACTGAAGTCTACCCAAGAAGCCTCTAACCTCTCTCTATGACCATATACCCCAAGAGTTTCCCAGAAGTCACTCCGAAAGTGCACTTCCTGGGATTCAATCTCAATTTGAACTGTTAGATCCTCTCAAAGAACCTCTCTAGAGCTGCTAGGTGATCTGGTCTGTCTCGGGATTTCACTATCATGTCATCTACATAAACCTCGACATCCCAAGGGGTTTCCTATGGTGAAATCTCTCAAGCTCTCAACGCTCAATGGTCAACTAGAGTGCACAGTGAACTGTGTGGGTGCATCCGATAACCCTAAAAAGCTAAAGCGGGAAAAGAAACACACTGGCCATACAAATATCCGTGAAACCTAGCTCTGAGCTATATAGGTCTTCAATGATCGGACTCCAATCGACATCAAAGTGTCGCCCTCCTCCAGAATGTTCTCGTACATCGATATAGCCCGTCGCTAGACCTCACTCCTAACCTCTGGCTCGGTCAGAGAACAAGCACATAGAAGGTCACACACTTGCAATAGTGAGATCCGAGATGAAAGGAATGACCGAAACCAAGAGAGTTGGAGGTAAGGGGATATATATGCAGCCCAAAGAGACAGGCGACATGCAATCACGCAGAAGAAGGACAGTCATGCAACATGCAATCAAGCAGAGTATAGGATATATCAATCATGTCCACACAAAAACTATGACGATCAGGATGAATAACGATACAAACATTATGCTCAAAAGACGATCAAGATAGTATGCAAGCCAGAGAAAACAACACAGCAAGTCAAACGATATACAATAGTGAGTCTATGCATGTGAAGTGAGCAGAATAATCAGAAAGGAATAGAATCATTATACCAAGCAAAACAAGATGAGCAATCTATGATAATCAGCATGTCAGTGTACCAAACTCATATATCAATGAAGCACAGAAAGCGACATCCTAAGTCTCAATCAAGATATTCAATCATATCAATGTCTCAGCTCAATATCCAAGCACGCATCAAAATTCCCAATGTGCGATCGAGAAACAGGTACTCACTGATCGACTCATCAAATACTATGTTTGCTTCATCTTAAGTTCAAGCTTGACCCTCTAAACAATCCCCAGTGGAGTCGCCATTTTGTGGACCCCGTATTTCGGCTCATGCGTTTTCCACTCGATGGCGAGCTTGATTTTACTTTGAAAATGATTTTATTCTTTGAAAAATGACTTGGAGTCGCCACTTATTTTTGTTTTATTTTTAAAAGGGTAAACAAAATAAGAAAGAAAAACCCTAAGTGCGACTCCTGGTTTTGGAAAAGGCGATCTACGAAAAACCGGATCGGGCTCGGGGGTTAGGTTACTTATCAGGAAGGTACGATGAAGACCATAGCACCCCTCTGAGTCCCTAAAGTCAGGTCTCTACTGATAAAATGAAGTTGATGTGACAATTGATGAGTAAATCAATGAATATCCTGAGTGATCATGCACATACGAGAATCGGAATATGTATAGTGAATTATCAGAATGAGAGTGTATGCGTACCTGGGCCATGACCCACAATGCGCTATCAAGAAACGGAGTTAGCACACAATTAATGAATACGGAATATAGCTCATACATATCGAAGTACAAAATGAAGATCAGACAAAATACATTAAGTACAACAGTTGATAATCAAAAGGGATTCAAACATCGGGCCCCCACCAAAACCCAATTTATTGTTCATGAATTAGTCTTATAAATTTCGTGTTTTGGATTTGTGAAGAATTCATTTTTGCTTATGTAGAATCAAAAAGATCAGAAGTTTATTTAAGAATCGAAATTGAACTAAAACTATTCGAGTAAAAAATGGATTCTTGGAGTTTATTTGAAAATTGGAGTGTTCGGAATTAAATTTAAGAATTGGAATTTTGGATGTCAAATTTGGAAGGGATTAGAATTTTATAAATTGGAAATTAAATTCAGAGGTCGAAGATTTTAAAGAATTGTTTAAAAATAGAATTTTAAAATAAATAAATAAACTATTAGGATTAAATAAATTAATATGAATATGGACATTTTCAAGATTAAAAATTTAATTTGTAAATATGAAGTTTTAAAGAATTTGATTCAAAATGGAGTTTTGAAATAAATAAATAAATGAAATACTAATAATTAAATAAATTATTGGGAATACGGGAATTTTCGGGATTAGGAATTTAATTCGGAAATCATAAGTTTTAAAGAATTTGAGTTACAATGGAGTTTTGGAATAAACAAATAAAATAATAGTAATTAAATAGATTAATGTGAATATTGGAATTTTTGGACATAGAAATTAAAATCGGAAGTCGGAAATTTTAATGAATTGTTTAAAATGGAATTTTAGAATAAATAAATAAAATAATAATAATTAAATAAATTAATGTGAATATTGGAATTTTTGGATATAGAAATTAAAATCGGAAGTCGGAAATTTTAATGAATTGTTTAAAATGGAATTTTAGAATAAAAAATAATAATAATAATTAAATAAATTAATGAGGATACATGAATTTTCAGAAATTGAAGTTAAATATTTAAAGATCAGAATTTTGAAGTGCCATTTTAAAGATTGAATTTTTGTAGATAAACGAATAAATAAATGAATAAGACGATAATGATAGTGATAAAATTTAAAGTTCGAATTTTCAGAAATAAATAAACAAATAATAATGGAGGATTAAACCTTGATGATAAGAATGGGAAATTGGAATGAATGAATAGATATACAAATGAATAACGTGGTACGAATATGCATGGGAATGAAATGATAAGGAGAAATAATGGGCTTTGAAGATGGGTTCAGGATAGAGGCTACGTGAATTGGGGCCTTTAGGGATGGGCTTAGGTTGAAGGAACCTCAAGGATTGCTCGTGGGCTTGGGGCGACTGGGTGGTGCTTGGTGAGAAGCCCAAATTCCATTCTATTGGGTTGTATCCTTAGCCTCCCTTTCACATTTCAGGCCTGGAGGTATGCCCCCCAGCATGCATTACTCCTAAACAGCATCCATTTGCCCACCCGAGGATGGCGGAGAATGAGTTAGACGAAAGAAGGCGTCCCGAGATAGCAACGTAAGAGGTGGCGGTAGATTCGACGACGTGAGGGGCGGGTTCGACAGGATCGTGGTGGCAGAAATGACGATGGTAGTGGCAGTGGCAGTTTGATCCAATGGAGCAACCACGGCCATGACTGGCGCCACCCCGGATGCTGCTATCCCTGTGGTGGGATCTCATCACGCGAAGTATGGGCTGGAGCCTTACGCTTGTTGGGAAATCTTTCAGGGCTTCGATCACATAACGCACCATATGGATGGAAACCTCTCGTCGTTGCTCCACCCAAGTCTATACCACCAGGGCTGCTTCACCTAGTACCGCGACATGAGAGCCACGATTCCCGTGGAGCCTCTCAGAATCCCACGTGCTTGCCACTCCGGCAAGTTCTGTACTATGAAACGCCTCGCCCTCATCCACTCAAAGACGGAGGAGTCGCTGTTCGGAGACCTGGAGCATTGCCGACAAGCCTTGGTCGAAGACCAAATTGAAAGTCGTTTCTACAATGAGTTGGGAAGCTGACTTCCATCTTGAGTGTATGGAAAGCATCATCAGATTATCCGATGGCGGGGTTCCGGAGGATCAGATAGTTGGAATCCTAGTGAGTCCCAGGTTCAAGTTTTAGAAATGGGTCAATCAGAGTCTGTTCCGTTTAAATTATCTCCATCGCGTATAAGAGATAGTATCCTTTTTCCTGGTAAGGTTAGCAACCTACGAGCATCTCGTGAGGGTGCATAGAAAGTGATCCGTTCACGACGTCACTTCCCCAGTTTCGATAACTTGGCCATCGATGACCTCATTCCCACAACCAACGAGGAACAGAGCAACAAACAGAAGGAAGAAACCACAGGAAACAAAGCATGATTTTTATATAATCAGGCTCAGGGATGAATTCATGCATCAGGTGCTTATGGAAGGAGTTAGGGAAACCATAATAGAGTCAAACAGAGCACATTCGCACACGGACAAGTTCAGCAAAATAAACCAATAATCCATGACATCCAAACCGACCAACAAATCACATCCCGGAATCGATAGAAGAAGTTAGTATAATAATGTCATAACGAAGAAACATGGAGTTCACAAAAAATTTTACCTGAAAGTTTTCTCCTTGAGTAGGTATCCTCGTCCTCCAACACTTTTCCTCCTCCTCCTTCTGCTCTGGTCTCGCCTGCTCGAACATCTCCCCCCCCAAAATATCTCACTCAAGCTAAATATCTACCTCACTATGCGTTCTCGGAGGGTGGTGTCACCATCCACCTACTCTCTGTCCCCTCTGTCCCCATTATCCCATCTGGCCGCCCCATCAGCTTAATTTTGGGGTGGTCAGAAAAATAATAAAATAACCCCTTCACTGTAAAGGGGGGTCTACATTACGCTTGATTGTGTTTTCAATTGCTTTGACTAGTGCTTGGTCTCTTAAATAGAATAAAATGCATGTTGTACGATATATATATATATAGATATATCTTACTGTTTGAACTAACTTTGGTGTCTTATGATAGCGCTTAAGTTACGGTTCAAGTACGCATACTATCATTCCTTTATGATTGTGTTGTGAATTCTTGTTTGGCATGTAAGAATAATAGAGTTTTGAAATCACCTTAGCCCATCTAGTTATCCTTAATCAACTGACTAATTGTCATATTTCCCCTCAACTTAGCTAGTAAAGACCTTTTTAGGGCTTAGATGGGTGCTACCTCTTAGGAGGTACTTTCCCAATAGCTAACTTGATCCCCGAACCCAGACTCGAGTTTTTCAGAAATAAGTTCCAAAAGTCAGGAGTCATTTTAGGGGTTTTGTTCTTACTTGATTTCCCATTTAAAAAAAATAAATAAATAAAAGTAAATGGAGACTCCAAATTTTAATGAAAATATATTTTTTTTCACAAGTAAAAAGTGAGTCTCGCCAGTCGAGTGGGAACGCATCGTGAAAAATATAGGTCCACAGTCGAATGTCTCAAATACCTAAGATCTTATACTAAATGACTCTTCCTTTATCATGACACATAATTAGTGGGAAGGAAGGGCAAGTGGAGACTATTACTCTCTCTTACTTTAGAGGTGGAAAATGACTCACTTAAAAGTAATGGAAATCCTTACCTCTAAGGGGGTATTTCTAGGGTTCCCTATCTAGGCTTAAGTCAATACCAAGGGCTTAGGTTAATTTAGTCCAAAATTGGTCATACTTGATTAATTAACCTCATAGGATCATCTAATTAATTAATTAACCTAATCCAAAGACCTTGTTCACTGTCCCCCGTGCAACCTTATGTAATTACCAAAATGCCTTTATACACAAAAGTAAACCAAAAGCCAATCCAACCCTCATAAATCATACCATCAAGGTATATGAGCTCAAGCGAGGACCATTAGGACTCATAGGAGTATTGACTTCCTCAGAATCTAATTCTGAAGTTGATTCAACATCCTACTACAAAGAATCAACTACACTCTAATATCTTATGTAAATAACAAGAAAGTGAAGCTCAGGTTCATGACCTGTTATCTACTACATGGTGACTCCCCATGAACTAGTGTCCATAATCTAACAATGTAATGTTATCACCTATCAAGATTTTCTCTCCAATCCTTGAGTTATAGATTCTCATTTATTATGTTATCAATTAATATATTCTAGCTTAAACAAGTATATGTCAAAATTTCATTAAAGGAAATGTTATAGTCATAGTCTTCTAGATCACATATCCTTTGGATCACCCAAAGGGATACATTGTTTCAAACCCTTGAGATATCATGATGCCTCTATTGAGAATGTGTGTTGCCACCATCTATCAATAGTGACCCAATCCACAAGGATATGTGACCACCTTTGGGTCTCACCCTCGATATCCTCTTAAGGTTGAGAGTCCATGTAGAAATTAGTTTGGTAAATCACGATACTTGATAACCTTATGTTAGAATTCACCGTAAGTTCTATCTAAAGTGCGCCTATGGACTAGAATTTTCACATGTCTCCCCACTTGATGGTTAGACTCGTTTTTTAGTGGAAAACTTATTTTTATAAAAATTGGAGTCAACACTTATTTTAATTTATTTTTAAAATGGAAAATAAAATAAAAAATAAAACCCTAAAGAATGACTCCTTATTTTTGGAAAAGCATGCCTTTGAAAACTGAAGTCTAAGTCCAAAGGTTAAGTTACCTATCAGAAAGGTGCCATAAATATAACATCCCTCTAAGCCTTCAAAACAGGTTTCTACTAAATAGGTTAAGGCAAGCATGACAATTAATCAATAAATCAATACCAAGGATAGTAAAGATGATTATATCTAAAACCAAACAATATTATATTCATATCAAAATATTCATATTAAATGAATCAAGAACACGAGAAAGAAAGATAAGTGTACTTGAACTGCAACCCAAAGCGTTTTCATGAAGACATTAAAGTTAGTTTGACCAATAATACAACATACAATACACATTTCATCACATTCATGAAATCAAGCATTAATCAACATAATGAAGCAAATATCATGTATAAAGATGTTCAAACACAAAGCATGTCTATTTACATAACAAAAGGGATAGAAAGTGTAATGGACGTACTTGGATATCATACATAACTTACAATGTGTTTACATATAGTTAAAGAGGGTTAGAGCAATTATAATAACAAAATTGTATATCAATCTATAATATACATGACATATATACAACCCAAATGAAATGACAAGAACTCAATATTAAATATCAAGAAAAATCTAAATAAAAAATTGTATATTTCATGCAACCACTATCATAAGTCAAGTCCTCATAAATGTCAAAAATTAGTTAAGATTTAAAGAAACATTAGGTATCACATAGGGCATACATATATGCGCTAAGAAGGGTACGAAGAATGTTAGGAACCCTCACATTCTTTGTCATTTACTAATTTTTTAGTATTTTTGGATTTTTATTTTTTTGGGCATCAACTCCATACCCCTTAAGTGTAATTAACACTATTTAAACAATATCAAAATCATATAAGGTCCAAAAAAAAAAAAAAGTGGAGATTTAGAAGGGTATAAAGTAGTATTTTTGGATTTTGATTTTTCCTGCCATCAATTTCACACTTTCTAAGTGTAATTAACCTATTTATCCAACATTGAAACCATATGAGGTCCAATTTTTAAATAAAAAAATTCAAAGAGGTGGAGATTTGGGAAGGTACGAAGAGTGTGAGGATTCCTCACATTCTTCATACCCTTACTAATTTTTTTAGTATTTTTGGATTTCAATTTTTCTAGACATTAATTTCACACCCCCTAAGTGCTATTAACTTATTTAAACGATATCCAAGCCACATGAAGTTCAAAAAAATTCAAAGTGGAGATTAGAAGGGTATGAAAAATGTGAAATTGCTAATTTTTTAATATTTTTGGATTTCATTTTATTTTTGGGCATCAACGCCACACCCCCTAAGTGTAATTAACCTATTTAAACAATATTCAAGTCATATGAGGTCAAAAATATTTTTTTAAAAATTCAAAGAAGTGGAGGCTTTGAAGGATACGAAGAATGTGAGGACTTCGTAGTCTTACTAATATTTTAGTATTTATTGATTTTGATTTTTCTAGGCATCAATGTCACAACCCTATAAGTTTAATTAACCCATTTAAACAGTATTGAAACCATATGAGGTCCAAATTTTTTAAAACAAAAATCAAAGAAGTGGAGATTTGGAAGAATTCTCACATTTTTCATACCATTGCTAATTTTTCAATATTTTTGGATTTTGATTTTTTGGGGCATCAATTCCACACCCCTTATATGTAATTAACCTATTTAAACAATATTCAAGTCATATGAGTTCTAAAAAAATTTAAAGAAGTGGAGATTTGTAAGGATACAAAGAATGTGAGCCCTTTCTAATTTTTTAGTATTTTTGGATTTCGATTTTTTTCGGGTATTAATTCCATACCCCGTAAGTGGAATTAACCTATTTAAAAAATATTCAAGCCATATGAGATCTAAAATTTAAAAAATAAAAATAAAAAAAATCATAGAAATAGAGATTTGGAATGGTACAAAGAATATGAGGAATCCTTACATTTTTCATA
>JAJJMG010031853.1:0-11169 GCA_022058835.1 Vitis aestivalis var. linsecomii x Vitis rupestris | reverse complement strand
CGGTGACATCATAAATATATAATTTATATTTTAATAAAATTTAAAATAATTATAATAAATTAATATATATATATATATATATATATAGATATATATATTATTAATTTTTTTAATAATATTTTATTTTTTATGTGAAATTAAATGATAAATATAAATATAAATGTACCAATATATTAAAATTTATTAAATAGAATATGTATAATATTTAAATATGAAAATATATATAAGATGAAAGAAAATGATAATATTTAATTTAATTATATATCTATGTATTTTGTTATTTTAAAATTATTATATTGATTAATTCATATTGTTTGAATGTTTATAATTAATAATTATTATAAAAATAATAGTAGATAAAAATATTTATATTTGTTTAAATGTTTTATATGATAAAAATTTTTAAACAGATAAATAGATATTTACCAAATTATTAATCAAACTGCGTAGCATGGTGGTGTGTTATTCATCTTGTTTAACCATAAGTCACACGTTCAATTCCCCACCATGCAAAGCTCCTTTTATTATTATCAAAGATCCCATATCGAAAACCTATAAAACAATGGGCATCTCTACCTATGCCTAAAGGTCTTCTGCCTGAAGTAAATGGGCTGGGAATGGACGAATCTAGCCCAGTAGATGAGTAAAAACCCATTTAGGTGTTGACCTTGACCGGCCCGTGAATAACCGGGATTTCTCATTGTCTCATCTTATTTTTGTGTTTACAAATCAATAAAGGAATTTTTTTAGCAAAATCAATTTTTAGTTGAAAAATATGTAACATATGATATGGAACACAATTAGACTATCAAGGATTTGACTGGCCCGTAAAGAATCGGTCCAATCTGGTTTTTAAAACATTAATGTACATATTTTTCTAAATAATATATAATGAAATTATTCTTCTTAACAATAAATTTATTTTCAGATACACTTATTTTTCTAGGAAATGTACTTTTTTTCAAAATGTAATTGTTTTTTGGAAGGATGTACTTGTTTATATTATTACAAATAAGTGAAAGTTTATAAACAATTTATGGTAAAAAAAAAATTAATGTATATATAATGTACTTTTTTAAAGAAAAATAATTAATTTTCAAAAGGATCGACTTATTTTTATAAGAGATGTTTTTATTTTTATTTTTTATAATATACTTATTTTATGAAGGATGTATTTGTTTATATTGATACAAATAATTGAAAGTTCATTAGTACTTTTATGATAAACCATTAATATATATATATATATATATTCACTTTTCACAAGAATGTACTTATATTTTTAAAGAATATACTTAATTTCTAAGCATTTACTTATTTTCCTTGATGCATTTATTTTTTAATAGGGTGTACTTATTATCCTTTAATGTAGAATATACAAAATGGTTCTTTATAAATTTAAATACTTGTACAACGATAAATATTTATTATGATTAATTTTAGTTGCTTGGTTTTCCTTGCTAATTCCTGTGGGGTAGGTCCTTGGAATTTTTCAGTAGTGGCCTTCTTTTGCAGGTCAGTTGCGGGGAGTTGAAGAGAGCTGATCATGTTGCTTTTCCTCTTAAAGGATCCAAAATCAAAGACGAAGCAATTGAAAGTGTTTCGGCTGGTCTCTCCTACAGCATTGAAATCAAGGATACGTACATTCCTCCGTGTATAATATCCAGTATATGTGCAACCATGGGTTCTGAAGGGAGGAGCTTTGAGGCAAGGTATGACAAATTTTGGATATTACATGACCTTTCAGTTTTCCTTGCTTAGACATGTATGGAGTTGTCATGTCTCATTCTACATCAAAGGATGCTAGTTACGAATACATCATGCTGAAGGAGAAATGAAGATAACTTACAATTACAACTGTGAGGACACCATGCATTTGGAGACATTCTAGGTAGAGCTTTTAAATGATTAAAACCAAAAAAAATCTCTATGCTTGAAATATGCAAATCAAAATCAACAATAAATTGAAATAAGAAGCTGAAACAAATGTCACGTGATGCTATTGACGATATATTTCAAAATAGTTATTGGGAGTAATTCAATTATATTTCAACATATTTGAAAAATACATGATGATAAAAATATGAAAATGATTTTAAACAAAAAAAGTTTTGATATAGAAAAATTAACAATTTTAATTTTTTTGTTGTCTTATATGTAGTAGCTCAAGATATATACTTCACTCTGAATGCATTCCAAGTTTGAGTTATTGGATGCATATGTTCTTGACTATTTAAGTTTAATTATAATTTATTCCAAATGTGAGTTTCTAAAACTAAGTGTTTAGCTAATCTTAAAAAAAAAAAAAAAATGAAGTCAAGTTGTAGGCATTAGGGTTCGGATTTCCAAACTCAAAGTCGTAAAATGACTAATATTTAAAATGAACTATATTGAGCAATGTTTCAAATTCTTAATTTTTATATATTTCTTGTTGTGAAAAGAATATTATGTAGAATATTTTTTAAATCACATATGGTTGTAATAAAATTCTTTATAGAATAAAACCTATCAAAAAAAAAAATTCTTTATAGAATAAAGAAACCTAGTAGAAATTAATCTCTCTAAATATTTTATGTCAAAAAAGTTATGATATGATATTGAGATAGAGATGAGAGGAAGAGTGAGAGACAACTAATGAAGTAAGAGTGCTCACGGCTTAAGCTATAGATACAAAGTCCGGAAAACAATGAATGTTTAGTAACCTAGTGGTTGCGTCTGTTTTTGCTATCTATAATATTTTTTTTATTGTATAGTGGAATATTATCTCTCATTTATAGGTGTAGACATATTTGATCGAATTATATTAAAACTTTTTGTACCTTTATACATGAATTATCTTTATTTTTGTGTTCTTTCATTTGTGTATTTTCATTAAGACTTCCACCAACCCAATAAATGATATAAGAGTTTTTGTTGGCCTAACAAACTCAACATTGTCCTTTCGGGATGTAGTGAAAAAGCCTTTTAAAGTATTTGTATTTTATTGTAAATAGAAAAGAAAGCAATATATTCTTATATTGATGATAAATACTTAGTCAAAATTGTATCGTGTTATATAGTCCGCACATATCTTAAAGTAATTAAGAAGGGGGAGGAAGATGGCTTACCAATAAGTTTCCATGAGGGCTTGAATGAACAACTAAAACAGAGAGATGGTGGAATATAAAGAGGACTTTTCTAGCAAGTGCACCTGGCAATGGAGCTTAAAGCTTGAGATCAGTGCTGGATGCTCTCAATCTTTTAGGGTGTGGTTCCTGATCATCTGCTTGGTTTTCCCCAGCATCATCATGGCCTCTTTGATGATCCACCAACATAGGCACATTGTGGTGTAGATAATCATGGGTGTATATCAGCTGAACCCCGCACCTCTCGATATTGTTGGTATGAGTAACCCGACGATTACCCATAGGAACAAAATCAGCCAGAAAGTGCCATGGTTGTTTGCGGTGGTACTTATTTGGAATAGCATTCTTAGGATAGAGAGTCACCAACAATCGATCTGATGGATAATCATTAAGGACGTTGCATGAATTACACGGATAGCAAATGGCGCGGTCATCCACAACTTCATCCGGATCACCACGCAATCTCAGACTAAATTGAGATTCATACGGACAACGATGCATGTAACGACTAAGAGTGAAGAAAGCAAATCCCAGAAAGTGGTCATCCTCGTACCAATTCAAAGGAGGCTCTATTCTTACTTGGCTTCCAATCTCCTGATGCAATACCCACCCTGGAATTCCACCATTTCCTGGAATAAGAATCATCTTGCCTTCCTTGCAATTCAAGTGCTGCATATACAATCAAAGCTAATATGTAATTGGAGTACACTACTGGGTGGATGAAAAGTTTTAAGTGTCGTTATTAAATAAAAGTCGTACCTCATTACTTGTCGGATTGAACCATTTGGGGAGGGAAGACCAGAGTAGAGATGATGGACTTGATAACATTTCCAGCTTCGTGCAATAGTGGGCATTTATTTCTCGTAGACTCGATGGAAGCTCTGGAATGTCTTGGAGCATCTTGCAGTGACTGATATCAAGGAGACGAAGTCTACAAAGTTGAGAGATGCCAGAAGGTATGCTAACCATATGGTTCCAACTTAGATTTAATATTTCCAAGGAATATAGGTCCCAGATTTCAGTGGGTATTGACCCTTCCATTAGACTGGAGTGACTCAAATCTAGTTGTACTAAGGAGCAGAATCCTTCCAGATTCTTGGGAAACTTCTCCAAGTTTGAACAACCATTGAGCCTCAGAAGTTTAAGGGATCTCAAATTATAAATGCAGTCTGGAAGAGTCACAAGGCAAGTGCTCAAAGACAAATTTCTGAGGCTTTTCAGATTTTGAATTGATGATGGTAATTCTTTTATACCTGAACCTCTTAAATCAAGATCTGTTAAGCATTTCATATCCTCCATGATTTCTGGAAAAGTATCTAGATTTGAACAACCATAGAGATCGAGGTTATGAAGGGACTTTAACCTGCAAATGCTACGTGGAAGACTCCTCAAGTTTTTGCACTCTAACATAAATAACCCCTTAAGTCCAGTGAGATGTTCTATTGAGGAGGGTAATTCCTTAATACCACAGTTATTAAGGTAAAGACCAGATAAAGCTTTCATACGACTTCCCTCCATCTCTGGAAATTCCTCCAAGTTTGAGCATAAATTCAAGTTGATACATTCAAGAGAGTCCAAGAGTTGAATGCTTCTTGGTAAACTCTTAAGCATTTCGCACCCAACCAAATTCAAAAAGGTAAGTTTCTTGAGATCTCCAATAGATGGATCAACAACATTCAAACTCTTACAATATCCAAGTCTTAACTGCTTTAGATTTGGCATATTTGAGAAGTTCGATATTTCAGTGAGTTGCTTTGATCCTTGTAAATTTAAGATCTTCAACCGTTCCAAACGCTGTGACAAAAGGAATTTTGGTTTAGTAAATGAATTTTCACGAACAAAAAATTGATCTCAAACAAAATAATATGATCATGAAATACTAATTATACCTCATTTCCTGGCCAAAGTTGTTTTATGTTGCTATCCATCATTTTGAGTTCAACAAGGTTCTCTCCAAGAAAATTTGACGGCAATGATTTCAAAGGGTATCCTCCCCAATGAAGATATCTCAACTCATGTGCGGGGAATTGAAAATCTTCAGGAAGAATAACTTTAAACACCTTTTCCATAGTATCACAATAACAGCTCCAATAAATCTTGAGCAATCTAAGTCGTTTCATCTTTGCAAAAATCGTTGACCTAATTGATAGTTCTTTTGATCTCGACAAGTCCAAAAATATTGTCTCAACATTTTTCATCTCCTACAAACAATAACAAAGGATTAGGCAAGCATAAAAGAGATAAAGCTAGCTAAAATTGTATGGATATGCAACTTAGACAAAAATGATATTGCTCAAATTTAAATATTTTTATGAAGCTTAAGAAAGTTCATGAGTTTGATGGTTACCTTCCCCATTGTAAATGCACGACACACATCACTCGGATCCCACAATCTGCTCCATTTTGTAGGATCATCATGAGATTCACTACGAATAATGTTCCGTCCCATTTCTTGTATTAAATCATGCATAAGTATCTTATTTTTGGAAAGAGATATAAGACACTTGTCATAGAGGACTCTTATTTCTATCTCTGCATCCAAACCACAACTGTCCAATATCCTTGTAACATCGTCTTTGTATTCCCCATTAAAAAAACATGCAATATCAAGAAATATTTTCTTCTGTGTATAATCTAATCCATCATAGCTTACTTTAAGCACATTATGAATTTTCGCTTCAGGTTGTCTTTCCAATTTACGCAATTGACTTTCCCATTGGGGTATTGCCTTGTTAAACAAGAGAGAACCGAGGACTTTTAGAGCTAAAGGAAGGCCATGACAATAATAGACTACACGATCGGAGAAGTGGATGAAGTCTTGTTTGGGAAGATTCTGTCTAAAAGCAAAAAGACTAAAAAGCTCACGAGCTTGTTCAAAATTTAATTCCTCAACCTCATATACGTCATCCATTTCATGTAACAAATGTTTATCTCTAGTTGTTATGATGACTCTGCTTCCTCTTCCAAGCCAATCACGATTTCTGACTAAATATTCCAATTGATCTGAATCATCAATGTCATCGAGAACAATAAAAACTCTTTTACATCGAAGAACATTTTTTATCATATTGGCTCCTTGGCCAACATTGCTTACATTTTGATTTATCTCCACTTGTAGTAGATCACATAGAAGTTGATTTTGTAAATGATGCAAACCCTTAGTCTTGCCAACTTCTCTGACATTTTCAAGAAAGCTCATATACTCAAATTCACGAGAAAATGTATTATATGCAAGTTTGGCGATGGTCGTCTTACCCATTCCGCCTATTCCACATATACCAATGATACGGACATCATTCAATTGATCAACACATAGCCGCCGAATTATCTCCTCTACATGGGAATCCATACCAACCAAGTTGGCACCAACATCCAACATTCTACAATTCAATCTCCTGAATATATCGTTGACGATTTCGTTAACATGCACAGACTCATACCTGCCAATTGTAAAGTACATGTGATGATTAATTAAGCTATAGCTAATATAAAAAAAAAATTAAAAAAAAATACACGTTAAGCTTCTTCATGAGAAATGAATCATAGTTAAAAAAAAAAAAAATATCAAAAGTATTAAGTTTTAAAACTCAAATTACGTTTTTAGGACTGTATTTGTTTAATTTATTTGCTTGTGAGACATTGTCAAATTGATTTTTTTTTGGGAACATTTATAGGCTGCTAAGCATGGAGCAAATTTATATCAAACAAAATCATATTGTAATGACCCACTCTCTTGTGCATATATAAATATCATTTGCAGCTCTCTCTCTCTCTCTCTCTGTGTTGTGTAACATTATAATTACCCAATCCCCTATCCACAACGTAGACACAAGGTCTTCATCATGTCTCATAATATCATGGGTTTGCAGGTCTTCAGTGACTTTCTTGATATACTTTGAATATTTCATGACTTGCAATAATCATAAATGACCTCCAAATCTCTTCAACTATTACTCTATAATCATAAAAATGTCTGATTCCTGTGCCAGTAAAAGAGAGCCTACTTATAAATGAAAGTTGAAGGGAAATTAATAAAGCGTTACCCATTCTTCTTCACATGCACTCCAGATATATTGGCTGCTTCTGTCAATGCACTCCTCCAACTTCGCACCTTCTCTTTCATCTCCTCTGTATCTTCTTTGTAATTGGAAAATGCCTTTCCAAACCTTTTTTTCTGGTGCCGTACATGGGATGGATCCACATGGTAGAAAATCGGTACCACAGTTTGTTTCATTTCTTTCCTGCACTTCATGATCTTCACCAACTCATCTAAACACCATCTGGAAGCAGCATAGTTTTCCGAGAAAACTATTAGGGAAAACCTTGATTCTTCAATAGCTCTTAGGAGTTCAGGCGCAATCTCTTCCCCTCTCTTAAGTGATTCATCATCTCTAAAGGTAGTAATACCTCTTCGAATCAAATTGGCATACAAGTGATCAGTGAAATTGAATCGGGTGTCTTCACCTCTAAAACTCAAGAAAACATCATACTTCCATTGTGGGATGAAAGTAGAAATAGAAGTAGAAGTAGAACTTGTGGAAGCCATAGGAAACTTTTGCCAAAATTAGAACTCAGAAGAGATTTTGCAGAATTGTGAACGTAGATTGTGCTGTTTTTTTAGCAAAATTTTGGTGATGAAAGACTTTGGGTCAATGTTGTGTACAGAGAAAAAGAAAAGGTCAAAAATCTCCTCCAACCATTGCGAGTCTGTTTAAATCCTCATCTACTCGCTCTCTTCCTCTGCCACCTTTCTAAATTTTTCTCATCTATGTTTTGTTTGATTCTCACAAAGTATTAAGGAAAAATAAAAGAAAAAGATTTTTCTTATATTTAATTTTATCATAAAAATGATAAAAATATCAAATATATTCAAAATTTATAAAAAAAAATTATATTTTAAAATTATTTAATCTTTATATAATAAAAAAATTAAATAAAATAAATTTTAAAAAAATATAAAAATAATTTATTGAATATTTTATATTTTCTTTCACTCTTTTTTTTCTTTTTATTTTCTTCTTTTATATTTTCCCTTTAAATTTTATGAAATCAAACATATTCTTAAATTTTTTTTAAGGGGTTAATTTTATTCATTTCCCTCAAATTGTGGTCAAATACTTATTTTAGTTAAAAGAAGAAAAAAGTAAAAGTAAAAAATAAATTTATATAAGAGATATTGAATGGATTTTTGAATTTAAAAAAAAGTTAGATATATTTAGTTAAAATCTCAAAAATGAAATTAATATTTTTTTGAATTAAAAATATTTTTTTGCATATTCAAAAGATCCCAAATTAACATAGTTGCGTAATGAGACTCTTTTGTTATTATTTGTTTTTAAAAACTTGCAAAGTTATTAAAATAATTTCATGACACAAAGACAAATATTTAATTATTTTTTGCTTTCTCTAGAATTACTAAAATTAAGTAATCAAGAATTCCAACATATGAAACAGTGACTGAAGAGAGCGAAAGCACGCGCTGCTGCAGATGGGATCACCGAGGTGGAGCATCTTACTTTGGGTGATGTCAGTGCCAAGCTGGACGGCACAATCGCACTATCCTATGCCACTCTTTTACTTTAAATAATAATAAAAAAAAACTTTTCTTTTTAAAGTTGGAAATTTTAATTTGACCAATTGGAAGGGTGGTAGTTGAAGATTGAATTATTAGGGAGCGAGACTCCTAGGGATCGTGTGAATGGAGGTTCAATCACTCTAACGTGTTGTCATGTTTACTTTTTGCTATAACCTTTGTTTATTTTATTCCCCACTTCCTTGCCTTTTCTCTCACTCACACTTCACCATCAAGTTTGAAGTTCAAAACATGGGACTCTTGAGGATGGTATGGGATTTCTCAAATGGTTGAAGGGCACTTCCTTAAATTTACAAAATAAGATTGTATGGTGCCAAGGTTTACATTATAAGAACATGATAATGACTCCCTAATTCTGGGCACATGTTTCCTCTTCCATCTCCGATGTAAGATTGGGATTGCATTTCTAAAGCTAAATAGAAAAATAACATAACTTACGGATGATAGCCTCTTAGCACCAAACTACGTATGCTTGGGTATTATAAAAGCACATAAATTCTATTATATCTTTTATATTTTATATATTATAAATTAATTAAAATTAATTCATTTTAATTATTTTATTATTTATGTTATACAATAATTAAATACAAGGAAAATATAAATTTTTAAATAAAAAAAACTTACATATATTATTATTTATTTTATATCCTTCAATATATATTAATTTATTTGTTAAAATTAAAACAACTTTAATATACGTATTATTACTTTTTAAATTATTTTTGGATGTTTTTTTTTCGATATTTCTATGAATTTTTTTTATCAATTTTCGTATATATCCGTTGTCAATATATCTGTTATAATTGATATTTCCATCCTTAGTTTTTTATGGAGTGAGACTCACTTATATTTTTTTTTGGTGAAAATTTTGATTTTTAGAAAAGACTTAGAGTCGTCACTTATTTTTGTTTTATTTTTAAAGAGAAAAACAAAATAAGTAAAAAAAACCCTAAGTGTGACTCCTGACTCCTGACTCCTGAAGGAAAAACAAGTCTAGATTCAGATATTAGGTTACCTATCGGGAATGTACGATGATGAGTCGTAACTCCCTTTTAAGCTATATGGTCTCTACTAAACGAATTAAGTGATTTGTGACAATTAATTAATTAATCATGGATACCAAGATTAAAGGAACAAATCAAGATACACAAAAATAATGATGAAATCTTATTACAAGAATGTACAAAATAAATGACAAGAGAATTATGTAAAATGGTTTATTGAACTAAAAAAAATTCAAAAGAATCAATTTTCAAGAAATTTCAAAGAATTTTGTTAAAAACAATTTTCAATTTATTTATTTATTTACAAAAAAATTTTCGATTTATTTTCAATAAATGATTTGATTTGTATTCAATTTAAAAAAAAAAAAGTTATTTACACTTAATACTATTAAAAGAATTATCAAAAGTAATATATATAACAAAAAAAAAAAAAGAATTTGATTTGATTTACAAAGAAATGATTTTTATTTACCTTTGTTAAGAAAATAATGAATTTTTACAATTTTATTTACAAAGTATTTCAAGTTTAATCCTTATTTAAGAAAAAAAAGTTTTTTTTTTAATAAAATTATTAAAAATATATATATAACTTTATCAACGAAAAAAAGTTTCAATAAAAAAAAACACAAGACTTTTACACTTTTATTTAAAAAAAAAAAAAACATTCAATCCAATTTTATTAATACAAATATATATATATATTGCTTGATTTTATTAAAAAAAATTAAAATTATTGAAAAAAAAAAAAGAAATGGTTTATTCAATTTTATTAGGAATAAAAGTAAATAAATAAAATAAATAAAAGTAAATAAATAATAATAATAATAATAAAATTCTTTTGCAAATTTGATTTAAAAGAGATGATTTTTCAAAATTTTAGTTTAGATAAGGGAATTTTTTAAACTTTTATTAAGAAAAGAAAAATAAAGATTTTCTTTTTTATAAGTTTATCTAAAAGTAAAATTTAATTTATTAAAACAATTTTTAATATTTTTTTTAAAATATTTACAAAAAATTTATTGACAAAAACCAATTTCTATTTGAATTAGAAAATAATAATAAAAAATATATATATACTTTACAAAAAAATCTCAAATTTATTTAGAAAAGCTTTACAATTTAGTCATTTATTTTAAAAAAAGTTATCTGCATTTTATTCTAAAAAATTATTTTAAATTAATTATATATAAAAAAGTTCAAATTTATTAAAAAAAAAAAACGTGATATCAGATTCTAAAAAAACAAATTTATTTAAAAAAATTATTAAAAAAATCTCAATTTATTTAAAAGGGAAATTCGATTTTATTAAATAAAAAATACATTCTTTTTCTTTTTAATTTTATTCTAAAAAATGTTTCTTTTTTCTTATTTTTGTAGAAAAAATCGTTTTTCAATTTTTGAAGAGTTTTATTTTTATTTTATTTTTGTTTTTTTAAAAAGGTTT
>JAJJMG010031852.1:0-12970 GCA_022058835.1 Vitis aestivalis var. linsecomii x Vitis rupestris | reverse complement strand
ATGGTAATAATAAACAAATAAAGAGTAAAAAATGAAAATGAATAAATAAAATAAATATAATTATCGAAAGCATGCAATAATAATAACAATAACGATAATAATAATAAAAGTTACATATATATATATATAAAAGTTAAGCCTGATGAAGTGTTTAAACGAGCCTAAGTGGGTGCCTAATGAACTAAGTGTCCTAAAGTGATCGGGATATTGTCTAAGTGGCCTAAACATGCCTAAGAGCGATCCTAAAAAGGAATGGAAAGCTTAAGTCTAAATCAAAACTGCCAAGGGTCACAATAAAGGGGTTAGGCGATCCCTTAACCAGAGTCTTCAAGATGGCTCAAGAAAGGTAAGTAGCATGAGTAGATATGGGCCGCCAAGGAGCTAACTGTAAAGTATCGATCAAGTATCTAATAGGGCATGTGCTAAGAGGACAAAATTGAGAGTCTACAAGAGGGTGGAGAGAAAGGCCATAAAGGGGTCATCCTCGGGCCATGTGATGGTAATCGAACGTCTAAGATTTTTTTCTAGTGACACATAAGACATAGAGGAAATGAGGGAGCATGGATTGAAGGGCCCCTTTCTATATTCAAATCCTTAATATATACATGTATCCATAATCTAATGCCATGAAGTTGCTTAAGGAATATGAATGGTGGCTTCCTCCCTACCCACCTTTCCCATGTCCTCATCTCCAACTGATTTTCTATGTTTCTTTCCACTTCCATTCCTCATCATCCTAAAAACATAATTACATCTTATAACAGTTATCGAAAAGAACCTTTTACCAGGGACAAGACATTAATAGTTAAATGATCACACATATTGAAGAGAGACATTCTTTTGATGCAATTAGTTTATGACTCTCACTCTCACTCTCATGTACATAACTTTCTATCTTAACTTTGTAGGTGTATACCTAGGCCTAATGTGTTTATGCATGGACCTTGATTCGAAAGTGAAAAGTCCATCGTATCTTCACAAAGATTTCAATAAATCCCATATTATAGTTTTTTTCGAAATCAATTTGTATAATGCCTCAAATTCGTTCATAGAGTTAATATTCAATCACCTCATCCTTTCAAGGTAAGAAATTGAAAGCAATTTTGGTGGACAAAGGCAAAGCAAAAATATGTGGTAAACAGTGAGTGATTAATGGGGCTGACTATAAACAAATAAGTTACTATCTTAGTGAACATAACAGATGATAATAGTTGCACAGTTAAGAAGAAAAGTTGATTGCAGAAACATCACAATAATTATGGGTTTTCCATACATTTGCATGATGTTCTCGCAAGAAAATAAGAGAGAGACAGAGATAGACACACAGAGAAGAAAGAAGAAGGAGCATAGGAAAAAGAGAATACTAAAAAACAGTTCCCAAGTAATCTATGAATGCTAGAAAGTTGGTTTCTTCAAAAAGTCAGTATATATCTGTAGTCCAACAAGGAGAAGTTGAGAATGGGAAGAGAAAAAAGGAAGGAGAGGAATGTAAAAGCTTAGATATAGTACATAATGAATAAGCTAAGAAGGATTAATGTTTATTGTAAATAACATAAGGCTCTTCTGGTATGTTTGAACAAGAAGAAGTTAAAGTCACTTATGTTTGGAAATAAATATGACAACAAAACAAAAAACATTTTATATAGGTAACATTTTTGCCCTCTCCTGAAAATTAAAGTGGAAACCTACAAGGATCCCACCCCCAACACTTTGCTACGCCAACCAGGTTTGAAGGGCTATGAAAAAGGAGGCCAAAATAAGCATTGAAGACAACTTTTAAGAAGCAAGAACCAGCAAGAAAGAATCTGGAAGCTAATATAAACAACTCTCAATCAAATTACAGCATATACCCTAACTATGCAGATTCTATCACTCAAAATATTATGTGCAACTATTGACCATTAAGCATGCGAGTAGAAGTGGCCAGAAACAACATGACATTGAAGGGTTGAACCAAACATGAAGTTGGCTGGCAACGAAGGATTCATATAGCAGTACCAGTGAAGTAGCTGGATCAAAGACTAGTTGAATTAATTTGTTAGGTATATGCAGATATAATATAGTCTCTGCAACATAGTGGTAAGTATCCAATATGAACTTGAAGTTGTATTTACTAATAGATAGTGTAGGCATGTGATATTCTATATAGGATTGGTGAACAGTAGAAAATGCTACAAAAAGCAATTGAAAACACCTCAATTATTCTAAAAACCAATATGTTTATAGAATAATTTATGGAAACACCGTTTTTAGTCGAAAGTTTGCCAAAAGTGTTTTTTAATTTAGAAAACAGTTATATTTTCGAGAACGGTTACAAAATGGACCCTTGGTGTTTGTCATATATATATAAACATATATAGGGATGAGTTAACTTACATTTTACTTCTTTCATTCTCCCATGTATTAGATTCACTCTTTTCTAGTGCGTTAAATATAATTTTCTTACCTATGAAAGAAGAATTAACCTTTTATATCTCATTGTATTTTTTATTTATCCTAGGACAACTTTAGTTAATAAAAATATTCCATAACTTTAATAATCATCAAAGACAGAAGTTTGTGTCCATCTTCTACATCTTGGAACAGCATTAAAATATCACTCTTTGAAGAGCAAAATCAGGTGTAAAAAATATTGGGAGTCAAATGCCAGGACTCATAAAAGTACAAAGTTTTCTTGTACCTTTTAGTCTCTTTTTACAGATCTATTTCAGAGGATACACTAAAAGAAAATGAATAAAATAGATAAAATCCTATGTTTTCTGTTAATTGGAAAGGAAAACTCACACTGCCTACTGCCAATAACTAAAAAACATGATATTTATCAGATGTAACCCATCAAAAAAAAAAATCAGATGTACTATGAGGAACAAGAAATATAAAATAGAGAACTCCACAAAATGGACAACCTCTACACTCCCAGAAGGCCAGAATGCACCCCCTACCCACAGGAAGATTTCCTTAAACTATCCATACAAATATATTATAAACTTATATATATAAGAAACCATACTGGCAAGAACTTTTATACTCAATGCATTTATAAACCATACTGACAGGAAACTTTATATTCATTCATTTACAAACCATACCGATAGGCACATTTATACTCGTTAATTAATAAATGTAAGAATCCATACTAATTGGCACCCTTACACTCATTCAAATATACATTTACAGGATCCTCTGAGCCAAGGAAATTAAGACAGTCAATGCTCCATTGTTCTTGTATAGAAAAGTTCAACAATTTTTTTCCATATCAGATTCCATTAATGAATTACTACAATTTATAACCACACATGCCCACTTTAGAACCATTGAATTGAATTAGTTCACACGATTACAACATTTTTGTGAATCATGAATAAAATTAGTAGATACTGGTATAGTATAAAATTCCTCAGCAACTTAAAGAATGAAACAAAATTGCATTTAATATTGGTGTGCATCGTGGAGGAGAAAAATCATTTAAACAACACCTAAATATCTGTAAGAAACTGAGGAAAATGAAAGAAAATAGCAAGGCATTACAAAACATTTATTAAAGAATTAAAATATAATGTATTTAATGAAAATTAACTCTTAATTGTGAAAAACGCTTCACATAGAAAAGTCTAAAGTTTCTGCTTGATATGAAACTTATGACATGCCATGGAAAATGAATGCATGAAGCATGAAAACTTTATCGTATAATCACTAAAAATAAAAAAATTCTAAATTAGAAATTTACTTGCTTGTCCATTCAATATCTTCCCCTGAACTTCCTTAGCAGCCTTCTTAAATTTCTCGATTCCTTGAAGATTTTTTTATTTTTTATTGATAGGTAAATGCAAATTGTATTAAAATTTAAAAGTATACATGAAGTATACAAGGCAAACAAAAAGAAAGAAGGTGGGAGTACATAAAAACCAACAACCAACCCCTATTCTCAATTCCCTGAAGATAGATCAATCATCAGTATTACAAAATTCAGATTGCCATAAGAACCCTAAAAAGGCATGGATGCATTATGTACACTGCAATTATATTATATGGGTTCACCAATAAACCAACTTGCCTATTGTTCCATGGTTTTTAAGGGCATTCCCCTTAATGTGTTACAACTAGATTGGCTAGCAGTGTTTAGCTCCAACAGGATGGTCTAGCCAAAAGAGCTTGTTTGTAGTTTTTACATTGTAGCTTTTTGTTTTTTTATTCTTGTTGTTTAGTTTTTTCTTTGGTGGGAGGAGTCCTCATCCTTCTTTTGTACTTCTTATTTCTATCAATATATCTCTTTGTTGTTCCCTTTAAAAAAAATATAAATAAACCAGCTTGCCTAGAGATAAAATAGGATACCGGTCTAGCATCTTACTCTCCATAAGGGGTTGTTCATCTGTTCCATGCACATGTCAAAAAGTGTGAAGTATGCATGTCAAATACAACATAATATGAAGACAGGCATGGGGCATGAGTGCAACAAGCCTATTGTTAGATTTTAAATTCGACAGACATACTCATTTAAGGAAGAGAAAATATGCATGCTCACTATAAGTCCCCAAAAATACATCCTTTATCTGCTTATTAGTTACATGGATGTATTTGTAATAGTGAAATATTGTTCTTGGAACCAGGCATGTTATGTGTGTGTGTGTATTAATTCACCTATCCTTGATGAAATTTGACAACTACAACACCTACTAATAATACTTGTAAACAAAGGGTGTTCCTCTTTTTGTCTCATCCCTGAAAGACCTCCTAATTTAATAGGTTCAATGTCCCTCTCCATCTCCCCCCCAATGCAAACACAAAAAGTGAATACTTCAAAACCCATGAAAGGGAAGATCTTCCATAATGGGCATCCCTCTACCCATCTACTTATCCAACAACATTTAAACCAACTTGGGAGAGCTTCTAAGATTTTAAAAGCAGGGTTTGAAGGTCAAATGCAGCTTTTAAGAGAGTATTTGGATAGAACTTTCAACAATGGCCATGTACATTCAAACATGATTTATTCACATTTTGGAAAATCAGGAAGACCCATGGTTTTCCTCAAACATGAAGCAGGGAGAAAATTTTTATTTGATTAAAATGTTTAAAAATGTGAAAATTATCCTTTTTTTGAATGAAAGTATTTTTAAAATACAATTTCCAAACATAAAATGCAACCCGACGACAATATCTACTTCTACTTCCACCTCTACTGCACAAAAGTTAATGCTATCCCAAACAAGCCTTTAAAATCAACTCTTTATGTGGAATATACAAGCAGTGCACTAACTACAATAGGCAACACAAGGAAGGACAAAATCCAACAACACAACCAAAAAGATAAATTAAAATTAAAAGAAGATCATAAAAGCCCTCTTTGTATTAAACTAACAACATAATTTCAAAAATAATGGTTTCAACAAAACACAAAATAATTCCCGTTAGCATTCTAGCAACATCAGACAATGAAAGAATACAAATTTGAAATTATTTTAAATTTTAGAATATATGCCTAGCAGTGAGAAAGTTTATGAAATTATTCATGTTCACTGTTCTTTTATAGAAAAAAAAAAACACGGAGCCCTAGAACTTGTAAAGTTTTTTAAATCCATTTCTAGGGAGTTCCACAACATGTCATATAGATTTGACCTAAAGGACAAAAAAATGTCACCACAACTTCTAAGTTCTACCCATTCAGAAATATATTAAAGTTTCTCATTTTCAAAATTTTCAATATTTCTAGCAATGCTAAACTGTGAACCTATAAAAACAATTCAATGAAGTCCACAAATGTTAGAATTTCAAACCAAAACATCAAGCACAAGGTAAAGAAACTTAGCAATAATTATATACATATACGCATGCATACCTTAAGTAATGTCTTGCCAAAACTTACTTCCTCTTCAGCAATTATAAACTGATGTGCACTTCATGTTGTTTCAGTTCAGGGAAAACATCACTCATCACCTTTACAACAATGTTTACGAGGCTAGTTTAAAAAAACCATTAACAAAAATGGTCAGTATATAAAGTTATGAATTAGTAACAAAAATTGTGAACGAAGTTTCAAGTGGTCCTTTATGTGAAAAATTAGGGATAAAGATACAAGAAAAACTTCAATAAATGCCTACACTGGGGAAAATTAAAAGAAACCTAAGCACCATTGTCATTTCTACCTATTGAAGAATCCTTCTTGTGCTTTCAGAACTTCACTTCCATAATGAACAGCTCTACGGAGAATATGCCTCAGAACGTATTCACGACCCTCATTGCCTATAGAGTAAGTAAGGTAGTCATGAATACACTTTGAAAAAAGATACACTAAGATAATAAACAAAACAAGGAGAATTAGATCTTCATACACAATCCCCAGCATCTACTTCCTCCCAACACCACTCATCCAAAAAAAAAAAAATTAAAGCATAAATTTATTATGAGAAAATAATAAGCATATATTATTTCAAGTACAGGATAAAATAAAGAATCAATATCCATCCAAGAGATTAAATATATTTCCACAAGATCTTTTTAAACTTTGCCATCAAAGAAAAAATGATAACATAAAATCCTTCCATTCATTGGTTGCAGTAAAATTATATAACTAAACTTCAGACTTTCATAGTACAACAACAAGAAGATAGACAAAGAGAGTGAAAACAAAAAATTTCCAATCATAACACTACCCCACCCCCATATACTTTCTTCTCTTCTAGAAAGACAAGAAAGAAAAATTAATTATATAAAAACACACAAATATTTTCCTAGAAAGATATCTTTAACCAAACCAATGATATTCCTACAGTTTAAATACAAAATCCCAAACTTCTGAACAAATTCTTCATAGATAAAGATGAAATGTGAAAAAGAAGCCATGTATCCAACCCTAAGTAGTCAAAATTAAAGCTTTGGTGAGCTAAGTTGAATGTTCTCTGTTTATTGTTTCACAAGTTAGCAAGCTTCCACAGCCCAATAGCGTCAAAAGATACTCTAAAGCGCAAAGGGAATTTTTATTAAAATCTCCATCAATTAAGATTAAAGCTCTCAAGTCTCAATAACAATCTCTATCCAGCAACAACTAGAAGAGAAAGTATCAGTTAAAGAGGATTAACTTCATAGTTATTTGTTTACAGATGAGAGAGAAAAAAATAACCAATATCCATAAAATGCCTGAGTGCCTAGCTTCTAACCAATCCAATAATAATTCCTAAATTGTACCACAACAGAATTGCTAACAACTATGATGTCTTACTGTTTTAGCAAGCTTCCAATGACCAAATCAATAACTATAGATAAAAGGCTTAAGAACTATCCAAATAGAGAAAAGATAAATAAATAAATAAATAGTAGCAGAAAATTTTATTTTTGAAAAGAAATATAGAAAAGGAAAATAAGAGAACCATAGAGATCAAAACAGAGCCAAATGACGGTTTTCTGATCTAATATAGCCAGAAAAATAAAATAGAAGCATTATACCTTCAATAAAAATAACTAGCAATCTGGATAAATTGATTGCAATTTATCAGGACCCATTTATTAGACCTAGTGGTAACAATTCCCAGTCATCATACAACTCCAATCTTGTATGTATATTCCCAGTCATCAGAATCTAAGATCATGTTTGATAGATAGACAAATGGAACACAGATTTATGAGATGACAAGATTGAAAGTTTGCATAAAGCAAATCTCTAAATTAAGGACATATTGAATAGTTGACTAGGAGATTACAAGAGGAAAGAGAGAAGTATGGCTTACGAGCCGACCATCCGTATCTTGATGTATTTGGAAGTGAAAGAATAAAACAATCTTTGATGATGTTGATCAATCAGAATTGTACCTGAAAAATGTTTTCCTGAACTTGTTGTTGAATGGTCTGCTACATCAGTAAGAAATAGAGGCCTTTCTTTTGTAGATTTCATTTAATATTTCAGCTGCTACTTTAAGGATCAAGGAGTTTAATTTCCCCCCTATTTTTTCGTTTTAAAATCCTTGTGAACATCACAAGTACTAGGGAAGTGCCCTCTTATTGGCAATTGTTTCACAACATTATAAATATTATAAAAACATTAAATCAAGTTCAAGTTAAACTTAAGTTGTTTGAACCTTGAACTAAACCCAGCCCTGATTAAGTTTAGGAAAAAAAAACCTAATTTTTGCCCAACCCGAGTACTGAAAATGATTGTCCAAGTCTACAGGTTGGGTCCGTATTCTATCCAAGTTGCACCCCTAACTTAATATCTATCTAATTATACTTCTTGTCATAAATTTTAAAAATAAAAAATATTAATATTTTTTTTATATGAGATACAAAAGTTCTTAAAAATGTAATGATTTTTAAAATTATTTAAATAAATTGAGATATCCAATATTTTTACTATCTCAAATTATAAATTTCCAAAAAAAAAAATTCAAAATATTATGAAATTTTAATAGATAATTCTCATATAAAATATATATATCCAAACAGTAACTATCATTTTTCCTCATTTATATGAAAATTAAATAATTTTAAAATATATAAATCTCTTTACTAATTTTAATTATATTTAATTTTTCATATTTCAAAAACCAAACACAAAAAATATAATTTTTCTGCATGTTTATTTTTTCGACAACCAAACATAACATAATTAAGTCTTCGATGAATTTACTTTGATTTCAAACACAATGAATGAAGTGAATGAATTAAGGACTGATTCTAAGCAATGATGCATAGAATGGTAGTTCACTATCAAAACAAAAGAACAAAAGGAAGGAGGAGGAGAAGAAGAAAGAATGAGAGAAAAAGCCTTCGCTACACTTACTACATTCCACTTATTTGAAGTGACTAAAGAAATTGTTGACAAATATGCAGTTGTGTAGGAGTGCAAGATGCAGTATCCAAATAAACCTCTTCCAACTCCCTGCATGCGCAAAAAGTCCACTAACTCATCCTATAACCCTAAAATCTTTGTCAACAAATCTACACTTCTCTCCACCATTTATTTATCATACTATCATCTATTTGCATTTTCACCAATGTAGAAAATGGTCTAATAGATAATTGGGTTCTAGACTGAAAATAATTTCAATCTTAGCTTTCACCCACTAAGCTTGAAATCTATGATCATAAATTGATGGGTGTGTCTTATTCACACATACACATTGCAAGAATCCTCAGCTAATGCTGTTATTGGAAGGAATCGGTGGGTGATGACTATGATTGTGACCTTAAGGTCCCACTAATAATTAAACATCTATCAATGAAGGAACACTTATACCGGGTATGACATGGAATTCTGAAAATCCATGACTCATAAACAACAAGGTTTACCATGTGGGAACCTTGTTTCTATGACTCATAAACTCCCTTTGTTTTTATTGGTGGTGTTTTAGGCGCCCTTTGTACACTTCCTATCTAATTTAGGGTGCTTTTGGCATGTCTCATGTTTTTTTTTCCCCTCAAAACAGGAACAATTGTCCATGCACCACAGGGGCTTCTAAAGAGCTGGGATTTCAAGGAATTTCTTCTTGTTTGTAGTTTATACGTCTAGTGTTCCTTTTACTCCAGTTTAATGACAGCGCAAACCACTTATAAGCTGAATTCTTTCATTTTCTTTATGGAATACATTGTATTATCCTTTCCCAGGGAAAATATATGTATATAATAGAAAAAGAATTGAATACACCATTTGCAGCAGCATGAACATGAATTGTGTATGCATTTCTAAGTACCTTTGAACACTTGTAAGTAGTTAGAAAAACATATATTGTATCTATAGCTATTAGCATAACGTAAATAGAAATGGCTCATGCATCCATTTCAGTTTCTATCAAATATAAGACGCAAACACTTCAAACAGTAACTATTCCAGAGACACTGAAAAGTTCAATATCCCTTACATGATAGTTGCATTCAAAAGTTTAGCAACCCAAAAAAAATGTGCAAAGAGAATCATCAAATTTCAAAACTAATACAAAAAGTAGAAAATAGGTATCACATGCAAGATTAGAAAATCCAAGTCAACATGTTTATATTATTAGAGAACACAAGGACAAAGTATTACCTTATCAAAAACAGGTATTATGTGTTTGTTTAAATAGTTAAGAAACTTGATGTTTGATGCACCCCTCTATGTCGAAACCAGGGCTTTAGTTGAACAGAAAAATATAGAATGAACCAAATAAGGAGAAATAAAAAACCAACATAATCTATACCACAAAAAAAAAAAAAGAACAGCCAGGAAGAGGCATGATATCAATCTATCAATATCATCCCTATTTGAAACCTGCATTTCAAAATCCTATGTAATCAGGAAAGAAGTAATAGAGCAAGCCATAGCATCATAATGTAAAGCTATAAATGAGATCACAAAGGAACTTGAGAATCTTGAGGAGCAAAGACAATATTAACAATCAATGACACTGGCTCATAATAATGCTATGTAGTCATGATGATATAATGGCTCTTATCTGGTAAACATTGTTGCATGGCATATTTCAATTTCCAGTAAATAAAATATGAAGTATCTCCAAAAAAGTACAAAGATATTTTTTCTCATGGAACTAAAAAATCTCAGGAACTTTCTTTTGCCCAAACCAAACTCATTTTTCACAACATTGGAAACTCTAGAGATTCAAGCTCTTTATTTTCATTTTAGAGAGGTGCAAACACTCCATTTCAATTCAACTTGCAAACTTTCTCAAGTTTGAGTCAGTTAAAACTTGATTAGGGCTGAAAAACCAATCATATTTTTAACCTTACCCTTTTCTCAATTTTCCAATTTTCATAGATTTCCATATTGAAACCTTTTTTTTTTTTTTTGGAAATAGTAATTCAATCTTCAAACTGAAGAGCAAGCATAATTTTCACAAGATATCAAAATGCCATGGACATAAATCTTAAAAATTGTAGTAGCCATACTAATTACTCAACTTAGCTTGAAGGCATAATTTTCTGGGTAACAACAAACAACATGTGTATTTGCGGTATCCATAGCCATGAATTGGAACTCATTTCATCCAAATCATAAATGAAGTGTAAGACACAATAGATTATTAGCTGATTTAATAAAAATTAAAATGGATAATTAATAATTATTTATATGGAGCAAATTGTTCTCATGATTTGTTTCTTTTTTTTTCATACTAAATCCAAAATTCAAAAGGGTGACCCACTTCTCTCACTCGGCCATCAAGGAGCCATTTTCTAAAGTTTCCCTCTAGACAAGAGAATCCCTAAAAAGGCCCTATTTTTCTTTGCCACTTTGAATCCTCGCAAGTACTAATCTAATCACGTTATTAAATTTTTTTTTTTTTTAAACCCCCGTTTGATTCCCAAGAAAATCCATTCCCCATTTGATTTCAGGGGAAATTCATCCTTGTTTGATTTCCGAGAAAATCCTTGCAAAACCCCCAAGGAAAACAAAAAAAATTGCTTTTTTTCCCCTCCCTGTGTTTTATGGATCTATTCTAGGGGTCTCTTTGCTTTTGTGCCATTGGATTTAAATTTCACAAAACCTAAATCCACGATTTTTGAGCCAGACTGAAAAATATTGCTTGCAAATCGTGATCAGATTACCAAATACCATCTTATTGTTTTTTTTTTTTTTAAATGTTTGGACAGGTTTTGCATCATGCGTGGCCTAGCCTGGTAGGAAATATCGGGAAATTTCTCGAAAATACGGTAAAAAATACCGATAAATACCGAAAATTTTCTCCATATTTCAAAGACTGGTGGTTCTCAAATTTTTTCCCTCAACGATTCCCCACAAACAGCTATCTTGTAAACATAAATATTTAAGATATAAAAAAACAAAAAAATCCCTAAATATTATAAATCATAGGGTAATGAACAATGCAAAACAACATTCGGCCCAAATATTTTCTCAACACCCAAACAAATCCTTAAATGGAAAACTCACTTGCGATTAATCCAAAAGGAAAAGGAAGCTCCACTTCGGTTTCCAGAAACCTTAAAAATATTCCACCTTTGATGAAGAAAGATGAAGAAATGACTCAACTTTAGCTTCATTGCAGGTTTTCGGAAGCTGGCTATCGGGTTTAGGTGGTCAGCTTGTGAACAAAGAAACTAGGGTTAGGCCAAAATGAGACGAAATGAGAGGAAGTGACAGAGTTATGAAAATACAGAGCAAAATCGGGTTAGGGCAAAATGAGAGGAAGTGACAGAGAGTTTCCCCAAATTTCAAAGTTTATCGGGTCGGGTGTTCTGTGGGTTTTGCAAATTTTATATTTTTAAAAGCACAACTTCCGATGACATGGAGACCGTGGTGGCTGCCGCCAAGAAGAACAAAAGGGCAATTTTGGAATAACTTTTCCAAACAGTAATTAGTACACAAAAAAAATAATATTCTGATCATTAATGGACAAAGCCCATATTCCATGTTCTATGGGTTTCATTCCCATATAACCTTCACATGGGCCTCCTAAAACATAACTTCCCCTATTTTTTATGCAATCAATAGTCAATACACACCAATTTTGTGTTTATCGATGCTCTAGAATTGAATTTTAATCCGACCATTCTTCTTCTTCTTTTAGAAAATAGTAGTCTACAACTAAAATTAAGATTGATTTTTAACACATCAATCAAGAAATCAAGTCAGGGTATAATTTAAAATTGACACCTTGAAAATTTTCATGAAGATATTTTGTGTTTGGCTTCAATACATGACAATTGCTAACTGCTCGAGGATCAAATTCTATAAGATTTAGGTTTCATTTTAATGCACGTCTATATACTATTTATAAAAGTTAAAAAAAGAAAAACTCAACTATATTTTTAATTTTTATTAATATTAGACAGTTTTAGTGATTACATAAAAAATGGGTCTTTTTATGTGAATGCTTAAAAAGACACTAGTACTTCCAATATTGTTTCCATTTTTTCCATTTGAACAATTTGTGTATCTTGATTGTTTTAAGGGTTATATAATTTTATTTTTTATTAATTTTGAGAGTAGTTTTTATAAAAAAAAAAATACTTTTAATTTATTGTATTTTTATTA
>JAJJMG010031851.1:106645-124435 GCA_022058835.1 Vitis aestivalis var. linsecomii x Vitis rupestris | reverse complement strand
ATAATTACTTGATAGAATGAGAGTTATGTTATTTTGTTGTAATATTTAAATTAGTAATTGTGTTTTAATTGTACTCAACTACGCTTGCATGCAACCTTAGAGTTCCCGTTCAAGTATCATTGTGAGGCAAAAGTTTCTATTATTACATAGTAAAAACATTTTAGTTGTCAAAAGCTGAAAATAGTTTTATCTATGCTAGTTTCACGTTGACAACTTTTAAATTGTCTACCATGTGATAAAGATCTTTTCTCTACAAATGATGCTTGAATTGTCCGATTGGACAATGTAGGAAAACATAATATCTATGAAGTGAATTGCTTGTTCTTAATTAATTTTAAATAAATTTTGGTACTCTTTCCTCTTGTTCTCTGGGTACATACTTGGACAAGGTGACATATTATGCCTTGTCCATTTTGTGTACTTGGAGAACCATAAGGAAATGCTGCTGAAATTTCTTTAAAATGAAATTAAGTACATTGGCAATTGACACATAGGGATTATGTATTCCTATATGGGATAGGAACCACTACCTAATTAAGGATGTTGGAGATGTTAGAATGCATAAATCATTTGCTTCTATTGATTGACATCTTAGCTGCATTAGTTCACTATTTGAAATTTGAAATTTGAAATTGGTCGATTATATATTTTAAGGCTATTAATAGGATAGCTATTAATAACTCTAATTGTTGTGGTATATAGGAGCTTTGTTTATTTTTTGGACATAAAATGGATTGTTCTTGGATGTCAAAGGATAAGAGATCAAAAGATTATACAGATGGGGTAGAAAGCTTTATCGTATTTGCATTACAACATTCCTCATAAAAGAACTCCATTAAATGTCCATATCTTTAGTGGTAATATGATATTCCATACTTCTCAGAAAATTAGAGAGCATCTATTTTTCTATGGAATTGATCAAAGTTACCATACATGGTATTGGCATGGAGAAGCTGCTCCTAGTGGACCACCAACTAGTAGGGCAGAACGTCATGATAAGGTTCAATTTAATGATGTGGATAGTACAATAGAAATGGTCCAAGCTGCACATGATGATTCTAAGAATGACCCAGAATTGTTTCAAACATTACTTGAAGATGCTCAAAAACCTTTATATCCTGATTGTAGAAACTTTACAAAGTTGTCTGCATTAGTCACATTATACAACCTAAAAGCACGATATGGATGGTCTGATAAAAGCTTTTCAAAGCTTTTAAAAATTCTTGGAGATATGTTTCCTCTAAACAATGAGTTACCCTTGTCTATGTATGAAGCTAAAAAAACATTGAATACATTGGGAATGGAATCTGAGAAAATACATGCTTGTCCTAATGATTGCATACTGTATAGGAATGAGTTGAATGATGCATCTTCATGTCCTACTTGTGGAACTTCAAGGTGGAAGTTAGATAGAACAAGAACTAAAAAAAGGAAGGGAGTCCTTGCAAAAGTGATGTGGTATTTTCCTCCTATTCCTAGACTTAAAAGATTGTTTCAGTCTCGGAAAATTGCAAAAGACCTCATATGGCATGCCCAAGAAAGAGAATTTGATGGAAAAATGCGTCATCCATCCGACTCCCCATCATGGAAGCTAGTTGATCACAGATGGCCTGATTTTGCTTTAGAACCTAGAAACCTTAGACTTGCCATTTTGGCAGATGGTATAAATCCTCATAGTTCAATGAGCAGCAGACACAGTTGTTGGCCTATTATAATGGTCATTTATAACCTTCCTCCTTGGTTGTGCATGAAAAGGAAGTTTATGATGCTATCTTTGTTAATATCAGGTCCTCGACAACCTGGAAATGACATTGATGTTTATTTAGCACCATTATTGGATGACCTAAAAATATTGTGGGAGGAAGGGGTTGAATCTTATGATACGCATCGGCAAGAGCTCTTTACATTAAGAGTTGTTCTAGTATGGACAATCAATGATTTCCCTGCATATGGAAACTTATTTGGTTGCGTAGTTAAAGGATATTTCGCATGTCCTATATGTGGGGAAGATACATACTCTCATAGATTAAAGCGTCAGAAAAAGAACTCATATACAGGTCACAAACGTTTTCTTCCTTGCAATCATCCTTTTAGGAAACAAAAAAAGGCATTTAATGGTGAGCAAGAGTTTGGGTCAACTTCGTAACCATTGAGTGGAGAGGAAATTCTAAGGAAAATTGATGTCATTTGTAATTCGTGGGCAAAAAATAAGATCACTCGAGGTAAGTTGAATGTAAAGACTATAAATTGTTGGAAGAAGAAGTCCATATTCTTTGATCTTGAGTATTGGAAATACCTACATGTTCACCATAACTTGGATGTCATGCACATAGAGAAAAATGTTTGTGAAAGCATCATCGGTACCTTACTCAACATTCTAGGTAAGACCAAGGATGGACTTAATTCTCGTCTAGACCTTATGGAGATGGGCTTAAGGTGTGAATTAGGGCCAAGGTTTGAATCAAATCGAACTTATCTCCCGTCTGCATGTTATACACTATCTAAAGTGGAGAAGAAGTTTTTTTGTCAAACTTTATCCCAATTGAAGGTTCCTGAAGGTTATTGCTCTAACATGAGAAACCTTGTGTCAATGGAAGACTTGAAGCTTTATGGTCTTAAATCCCATGACTATCATGCATTAATGCAACAATTATTACCAGTGTCATTACGATCAGTTTTGCAGAAACACGTAAGGCGTGCTATTTATAGATTGAGTTTTTTCTTCAACGCCCTTTGTAGCAAAGTGGTTGATGTGGCTGCATTGGATAAGTTACAAAATGATGTAGTAGTGACATTATGCTTGCTTGAGAAGTACTTCCCACCATCCTTCTTTGATATCATGCTTCATCTGACTGTGCATCTTGTAAGAGAGGTAAGACTTTGTGGACCTGTTTACTTAAGATGGATGTACCCATTTGAAAGATTTATGAAAGTTTTGAAATGTTATGTGCCAAATCGTAATCGCCCCAAAGGTTGCATCTCTGAATGCTATATTGCAGAGGAAGCTATTGAATTTTGTACAGAGTACTTATCAAATATAGATGCAATCAGGATTCCTATTAGTGCAAACATTGACCAAAAAGTTGGGGCACCCATACCTGGAGGCCAAGTTGTGGCAGTTGATTCCAATTTGTGGTTGCATGCACATCATTATGTTTTAGAGAATACAACTATCGTTCAACCTTATATTGAGTAAGAACTAATACCACTTAATCTTTACTTGTTATACCTAAAATAACTTTTTGACATTAACTATGAATTTTTTCTAAATAATTACATAGAGAGCACATGGAATGGTTGAAATCGAAAAATCCTCGTCAATCTAAAAGACAAAAATGGCTTCAAGATGAACACCTTTGAACTTTTACTTATTGGTTGCGAAAAAAGGTATCGGAGTGGTCCTAAAATATGAACTATTGTTTTTATTAATGTTGAACACACGTACTAAGAATTATTTATAATTACAGATTGAAGATGCAATTGGTAACAATGAACCCATATCCGAAACCCTTAAGTGGATAGCTCATGGTCCTAGCCATTATGTCTCCAAATATCATGGATATGTCATTAATGGGTGTCGATACCATGCCAAGGAGCATGATGACTTACGAGCTACCCAAAATTGTGGAGTTAGCATTATAGCTTCAACATTGCAAATTGCAAGGGCTAAGGATCAAAATCTAGTGTTTGGTGAGCTTTGTTTTTATGGGATTATTACCGAGATCTGGGACCTTGATTATACCATGTTTAGGATACCGATTTTCAAGTGTGATTGGGTTGATAATAGGAATGGCATAAAAGTTGATGACCTTGGGTTTACATTAGTTGACTTTAATAAAACTGCTCATAAATCAGATCCTTTCATTTTGGCATCCCAAGATAAGCAAGTATTTTATGTGCAAGACCAACATGATCTAAGATGGTCAGTTGTTTTGTCAACTCCTCAAAAAGATTTCTTGGATCGGGAGAGAGGTGATGACCTTGTGGACAATTTTATTGAACACCATCCCTTTATAGGGGCATTGCCACAAGTTGAAGCATTTGATGCAATGGATGACTCAGATGCAATATGTATACGAGGTGACTGTGAGGGGATTTGGATTGAAAACAAATCCTCTATGTAGCTGAATCGTAAAATTTTGATAATGATGTATGAATAAAGTATGTGGAATGGGTTGCAAATCCCACAAAACAGGTAACTTCTATTCTTTATGTTCTTTTTTTTTTTTCTACAGAACATTGAGTTGATTTATTTTGAAACAAAATTATCATGAAGAAATTTTTAAACATATTCATAGTGAAGTTTTGGATATTTTAAACTATCAAATGGTGTTGCTAAAGTCTCTCTCTAGGCCCACTACAATTCTTGCAGTTTATCACCATGGATATTAAATTTATAATAACCTGTGGTTATGAATATTAATTTGATTTAGAGAAATGTAGGAATTAGTAACCTTTTATGTATTGTTGTTTTGATGACTTACAATTCATTTTTACTCTTACTAGAGGTATAACATTAGTAAAAGCAAGGCATGTAGGTGATGATTACTAATTTATACTTTGTAGGGTATGTGTGGTGAATACAAAAAATAAAGGGTATATGGTCTTTTGGAAAATGTAAAAACTAAAATTTAGAATTTTTTTTATTTTTATTTTTATTTTTTTATAATGAGTATGCATGTTGTGTTGTCCAAACTTAATCCACAAATCAATAGTCCAAAAACCTTCAACAATTCATGTGGACCAAATAAACCTATACAAACCACATGCTCCTTTCATGTCAATTGTTATAGGAAATTCCCATGGTAGAATTAACCCTCTTATATATAGGCCCTTGGAGTTATCTAAGTTGATGCTATTTGAATGTTATTTTTTTATTAGTGGCATTATACATTGGTAGTATTTCATTGTGCAATGACTAGGGATTGCTTTGTCTGAAATTTTCTTTTTACAACTCTTCTATGAGAAGGTTATATCTAATATTATTTTAACTAATCTTGATAAGTTTTGTTTTTGCTAACTGTTTTTGTTTTTTTTTTTTTTTTTTTGCAAGAATGGATGTAGAGGAAGGAGAAAAACCCAGAAAAAAGAAGCACAGAGGAATGGCACGGAAGTCAATGCTTATCAAAAATAGAAGCAGAGGGATCAAGTTGTCAATTAAGTACAATCTTGATGGCACTTTTATAGGAGAATCAACTGTTCATCTAACAAGCTACTTAGGTGTATTAGCACGCACTATGGTGGCAATAACATATAAAACTTGGCACGTTGTACCTAAAGAGTTGAAAGATAAGTTATGGGACTACATCGAGGTAACCCTTTTTTAACTACATCAGCTTTATGCAAAACATCTATCATTCCTAACCATATGAAGTTGCTAATAAGTATGATATTAATGTGTAGGCTTCTTTTTCATTAAATAAAAAAAGCAGGAGGAATTGTATGCTAACAATTGGAAAGTGCTTTCGGTCATTTAAGAGCATGCTAACTGTGAAGTATATTATTCATTTCAAAGACCAACCAGAGCTCCTCAAAAGACCACCAATTAAATATACGTTTATTCGGGATGAATAATGGACAATGTTTGTCAAAGATAGATTGTCTGAGAACTTTAAGGTAAAATTACAACTCTTTGCATACCTCTTATTTACATTCATTAATTATACATTTTTAAATTTATAGGACTATCGAGAAGTTAAAAAAAAAAACACATTTATAATCACCATCTAAGTAGGAAAGGATATGCTGGTCTTGAGGAAGAGATGGTATGCTTATACTAATTTATAGTTTCTAATTTTTTTTTTATACATAATACATACTAGGGTTATATGCTTACATTGTCCACTTTTAAAAGATGGTTGCAAGTGGGTTAATTAAAACTAGTGATCGAAGCATATTGTGGAAGAAAGCAAGGGAAAAAAAATGATGGCACCTTTGATGAAGTGGCCATACCAGTGATTGAGAAAATAGTAAGTAGACATTTTCAAACCGTAATTTCATTTATATATAATAGCTTATTTATGATAACAAATTTTTAATTGAACTTCATAATAATCATTTGTTTTTAAGGACAAGCTATTGAAAGAGTCTAAAGAGAATGGTAGAAGTGTCAATGGGAGTAATGATATACTTGTAGAAGCATTGGGTACTCCTGAGTATAGTGGTCGAGTTAGGGCTAAAGGGAAGCATCACACACCTCGTCAGTATTTTAATACTGCTATAGATCGTGCTGTTAGGGATTTTATAGCAACATCTCAAGAAGAACAAAGAAGATTTCAAGCAGAAGTGCTAGCAAAACTCTCTCAAGTAGGAGTTGTCACTCCCCATTCAAATGTTAGTAGTTCAAACATGAAACAAAAACAGCTTTTCCTACCAGAATTAGTAGAGAAGCCAATCCGTAGAGTTGAAGATGCAACCCCACCAATGCCAATAGAACCCCAAAGCAAGGTATTTATCTAATTAAAGTTAATTTGGTGATAGAGTTTGGTCCAATAAGAGACATAATTTATGTAAATTTTGTTGTTTGAATTGAATTCACTTGTTGGTGGTAGCATATATGGTCTTTTTTTTATGTGTTGCAATATAAGAAAATCAAGCAGTCCTCAAAATATTATTTTACCATTTTCTACTTTCACAAAAAAGATAATATAATTATGTTGGCTACATAATTGGATCCTATGGGATTTTTATTTCATATATTACGAAATTTTTTAATAATTTGATAATTATTTTGATTTTTTATGCATTACTAGCATCTTTTATTTTAAGAATAACTATTCTTTATATAACCACATAATAATTGGCATGTATCATTTCAAAATTTTCAATGTTATTTCACTTACTTCATATTTCAAATTTTTGCATCTACCTTGTAGATGGTTTTTAATCTTCACTAGTGTTAATTTGAAGATGTAGAGTTGAAGGTATGGAATAGGGAAATAATGGCTCATATCTAATAATATAACTTGATTTTATAGGTTAGAAAATGTGAGCTGGCCATGGGGACAAAGGAAAATAAAGTGGGTGGAGGAACAATTATACTTGAATGTGGTCCCAACTATCTAGTAGTTGTTGATGTTCCTTATGATGCAAGCGCACCACTTCTCATTCCTATTCCTGGACAAACTACTACTGTTGGGGTTGCAATTGGTTACCAAGTTTTGTGGTCAACTCATTTGGTCAGCATCCATACTCCCGTCTTGGTAAGTAAATTTAATTACCAAGCTTTATTATATATATATATATATATATATATATATATATATTCAATTAACTACTTAATTTGATTTGTACCATGGTTCTTAATTATACAAGCATCTAAGAAAGGAAAGAAACAAACAGTAAATGAAGTTGAAGTGAAATCCAAAAGTGAAAAACCACAAGATATCAAGAATTTTGAGGCATTGGTTGGCCTTATGCTTGCAACCTCGAGAGCACAACCTATAGACTTCCCAAATGATGTTTTTGGTGAGAGTTTCAAGACCTTCCTAATGAAAGAAGATATGGACATGATTATATCATCAAAAGAAGTATCATCCAATTGTATCTTATACTACATCTGGTGAGGGATTTTATAGTTTTTGAATGACTCTTCACACTCTTTTGACGTAAAAAATTATTTACTAATGACCTATATTAATTGTTGATAACTTGTTATGTGAGGTTTAACTAGGCACTTGCATAGGAAGTTGATTGATGCAAAGCAAGTTGAACGATATGTTTTTGTCAATCCAGTATTGGTTTCAAAAGCTGGAACGGGAGAAGGAAGCAAGGAAAACAGGTCAAGAGTTATTGCAGATCGACTAAGGAATACAAAGCATGCTAAATATATGTTTATTCCATACAATCCAGAGTAACCTTTTACCCAAAATGTCAATATGGTGTATGTAAGTTAGTTTGTGATGTATTAATTTATGGATAATATGTTAACACATCTGTTTTTTTTTTTTTCCTTTTTATTTATTTCCACTGGGTAGTAGTGGCACTGGAGATGAAGAGAATGATCGCATATTACCTTGATCCAATGGCTTCTCAACCATGTGATGATCTTAAGGAGATAGTTAACATGTAAGTGTGTATCTTCTCATATTTTAATACAATGCATAGGGGTTGAAGAACATTATTTTTTTTATAGGGAAATTAGAATCAACCCATCAGAAAAACAAAAAACATTAAAGAGGAAGCCAACTTGGGTCAAAGTGGTTGTAAGTACTTATTCATTTAGATTAAAATATATTGTTTGACCACTTACTTTGTTACACAAAATTAGGAAATGGATGGTTATTAATATGATCATTGGCTAGATATTAAAGAAGTAAGAATATCATTCTATTGTTTGTTGTAATTATTGATACTTTTATCATAGTGCCCAAGACAATCGGGTAGTGTGGAATGTGGGTATTACATGATGAGATACATGAAGGAAATCATTGTTAATCCAAACCAACTAACAGCAAATGTTTGTACTCAATTCAATTCATTTGGTTGGTCATTTTACTATGGCATTTGAGTGGTCAATTAAACTTAATGAATGGTTTATGTTACTCCAATTTAGTTTGATGGAAGAAAATCATTCAGTGAAATGGAGATTAATGAAGTTCGCTCAGATTGGATTATGCTAATGACTCAATTAATCATTACTCATACTTGAAGGTACGCCTTGTGACCTATAGTCTAATATAACTTCCTATTATTTTAAAGATCTATTGAACATTTTGTGAATGTTATTTCTATATATAATGGATTTATTCTTAGTCATAATTTTTTAAATATCTTGGTTCTCCTAGTTGGCAGTGTTTTCAATGTGGATCATCCAATGGTTGCTCTATTTCGATTGATGTGTAATTGGAAAATTGATGGATGAAGCTTAGTAGACATGGTGGGTGTCACAACCTTTCATCATTTCCTCTACACATTCTTGTTAGTTGGATTTATTGAAATCTCAGTATTGCACTGGTACAAAAATTCAGTTAAAAAAGAATCTAACTTAAGAATATCTAGGTAAACCCCATAACATTTCAATGATAGTAGCATACTTATAACACAAAGTGTTTGCAAAAGAAAGCTTTAGTAGGAGAAGAAACCTTTCAAATATTTGAGGAGAAGGAGGCTACTAGCATTCAATGTGGATTGCAGCATGGGCCCAATAACTATGGATGGACAAATTGTTACAATATTAAGGTCACTTTTCTTTGCATGCTCCAAAGCTTCACTCTCTGCTAGTGTTTAGGCGAGGCTATAAAAGTCCTGCCATTCATATGAAAATATATTAAAGATTAGTTTATATTCATTTGATAAAATAAGAATTAGTTTATTTAAGGGTTATTTTTCCTTCATGTGGTTGTCACTTCAAGTAAAACATTCCTTTGAAATGAAATATAAAGATTATGATGGAGAATCAATATTTTAAAATTTTAAGCAACTATAATTTAAGTTCACGGTAGGACCCACATGTGAAAAGATATACAAATTTATGGGTAGGTGGAGTCAATAAATTAGAAAAATAAATATTCGATGATGATCTTCCCTAAATGAGACTATAATGTATATCATGATCTCCAATAGATTCCATTTAATTATTATAAATGAAAATTCTAATTTTCAATCCTCGTTGTTACCTTTAACTTAAACACATTTCAAGCACTTTTTTAGACTTTTATAGCCTTATTCTAAAGTGCTCAAAATATTTTCATAGAACTCTTTCATAAACTATCAACTTGATAGCTTTGATTCTTTGTCTTTGTTTTTTTTGAGATATTTGATGTTATAACTAAATACACTATATAAACAACACCTTAGTTATTGATTTTAAGCCTAAAAATCAATATCCTAAAATATTTTGCAACCTTAAGCTTTAATATTAACGTATTAGTATAAGAATACAAAGATAAAACAATCTATATATAAAGGTATATAAGGTTTTAATGTGGTTTAATTAATCATATATCCAAAAAATAAGAGTGAATAATTCTACTATATTATAGAAAATAAAATAATTCTACTATATCATACTTACATTCTATATTTCCTCATTCCTTTTATTTCTATCATAAACTAGGAACCCTTATTTCATTGATATCTTTCACTCTTTCTTGCATTTCTATTTGATAGTCTTTACATCTCTATCTCTATCTCTATCTCTATCTCCTAACGTTTTTGTATTAGGATTTAGAAATTTTGTAGGCATAATAATTATCCTTATTCTATTAAGAAATTTAATATTACAATGTCACATTAACATGAGAAATATTCTATACAATGTTCTTTACAAAATGAGATGTATATCAATTATATATTTTGAAGATTTTTCAATAAACTGCACCTTAATTAAATTCTATTAAGTCAATCTTCTATTTCTATGATACAATCTTTATGTATCTTATTCTAACGAGAGAAAAATAAACTTCATCTTCAAACATAATTTTTTTTTTTTTTGGCTTTTCCAAAAATCTTGACTTGGACTTGAACATAACTTATTGTAAAGGTTGAAGCTTTAGTGCTAATATATTATTACAAGAATATAAAAATAAAATAATCAACACACAATGGTATATAAGGTTTGAATGTGGTTAAACAAACTATGCCTATATTTAGAAATAAGATAGAATCATTTCACTATCCCATATAGAATATTATAAATTAAAGAAACAATATACAATCATTTAGTCTTAAAATATCCATGTATCTTCGTGTTTTTCACTCCTTATATCTATACCTTAAATTGTGAGTCCTCACTCCACTAATATCTTCAATCCTTTTTTGCATTTCTACCAATTTGATATAGATTTTTATACATCTCAACCTTCATTTCCAACTCATAATATTTTCTTCTTTAGACTTAGAATATATATTGGTATATTGCTAACAACTTTTTTTACTCTATGAGACAATCTAATAAACATAGGGAATAATCTATATAATATTTTTTACAAAAAAAAAAAAAGAATGTATATTAATTAGAAATTTAAGACATTTTCCAACAAAAAATAAATCATTTCAATAATTATTTTGTACTTTGTCTCAACATGCTCATAGGGCTGATTTTGTTTCACATCTTTTTTGAAGTAAGACAAAGAAATTAAGTAATCCTCCTACAGTTGTGACATTAAATTATGCTCAAATGTTAAATATGTTCACAAATAAAGATTTTACTTCAAAATAGGCAGATTAATTCATATAATAAGTACATAAAGATGGACATATCCCAAAATATTGTTTTGAATAGAATTTGAAAAATTGTCCAAAAATTTATTTGTTTAATAAAAATTGTCTAAAAAATTGTTTTGTAAATAAAGTTGTCGCAAAAAATAATTTTTAATAAAATTGTCCAAAAAAAAATGTTTTTTAAAATAAATTGTTTTTCCTTAATGAAAATAGGATTAAAAGTAATTTTTAGAAATAAGAAATTTTGTAATAAATTCTTTTGATACAGTAAGTGTAAATAACTTTTTTGAAAATTGAATACAAATAAAATTGATAAAATAAATTGACTCTTTTTTGTAAATAAATAAATTGAAATCATTAATTCAAAATTATTTTTTTAATAAAATCCTTTGAAATTTCTTGAAAACTAATTTTTGCATAAATCACTTTGCATAATTCTCTTGTCATTTATTTTGTACATTCTTGTAATTAGATTTCATCATTATTTTTGTATATATTGATTTGTTCTTTTTCTTGGTATCCATGATTAATTAATTAATTGTCACAATTCCCTTAATTTGTTTAGTAGAGATTGTATCTATACGAGTTTAGAGGGGTGCTACGGCTCACCACCATACCTTCCTAATAGGTAACCTGACCCCTAAACCCAAACTTGGTTTTTCCCAAACCTGTTTTTCCTTCAAGAGTCACATTTAGGGTTCTTATTTCTTATTTTGTTTTTCCCTTAAAAAATAAAACAAAAATAAGTGGTGATTCCAAGTATTTTTTTTAAAAAAAAAAGTCAAAATTTTCACCAAATAAAATAAAATATGAGTCTTGTCCTTCGAGTAGGAACGCATTGAGCAAAATACGGGGTCCACAAAATGACGACTCCATTGGGGATGTTTAGAGGGTCAAACTTGAACTCGAGTTAAGAGAAATGTGGCATTTGATTGGTCGATTAGTGGATACCCCTCTCTACGTGTCTTTGTATGATTGCGTGATGATTACATGTTGAGAGCTTTGATAAGTTTATCTGTGATGCATGTTTGGTTATTATTGTTCATTGGCTATATTGACATGTTGATTACATCGATTGATTCTCTTACCTACTTTAGCATAGTGACTCTTCTTGTTGTATGATTATCTTACTTTCTTTGACATGTATATTCTCATTTTCATATCTCTTATTCATATTGGCATGATTGATTCTCTTTATTGTATATTATCTTGTTTATCTCCACATATTGTTTATTCTTGTTATATACCTATCTTGTTTATCATGTTTCTCGCTTAGCTTGTGTGTAGATATGGATGATATGCCTATTATTTGTGTGACTGTTTGGTGTATGACTGCTTTTCTTCTATGTGATGCATGTATTGTTTGTTTGTGTGGGACACACATCTATCCTCTTACCTCCAACTCCCTAGTCTTGGTTGACCTTGTTTTCCTTGATCTCGTATTTGATACAAGACTTGCTACTTTGTTTGCTCTTCTACTAAGCTAGTGATTCGGAATAGGGTTTAGTGATGGGCTATATCTATGTTTGGGAGCATTCTGGAGGAGGCCGACACTTTGATGTTGATTGGAGTCTGATATTTGAAGACTTGTATAGCCTAGAGCTAGATTTCAAGATATTTGTGTGACCAGTGTGTTTTCTCTCTACTTAGTTTGATAGGATTTTCGGATGCACCCACACCACTCATTGTGCACTTTAGTCAACTACTGAGTGTTGAGAGTTGCGAGAGCTTTCACCATAGGAAACCCCTAGGATGTCGAGGTAGTGCATGTGTGGAGGTGATGACCACCTTGCATGGAAGCGTCCCGTCTCTTCGGAGGCGTGCAGAGGGTTGTGTATCGTCGAAGGGTACGATCACTTCTGCTAGGGATCCTTTAAATTCCACTATTTTTTCTTGCTAAAGTCGTCTTAACCTTGTAGGTTGAGCCTTAGATATTTTGATTAGGATTTTCTTTCCTACACATGGGTGCATCTGAGAGCCTTTAGGGCCTCTTTAGTTACAGTTCGGATCCAATACTCCCTTTTTTGGTCTCTAGTCTGGAGTGCTTAGATATTGGTGTGGGTTTGAGAATCAGTTGGACCACCCCTTGCTGTATGGTTTTGATTTCTTTTTGTTGCTCATTGAGTCTAGCACATTTTCTCCCTAGGGCTTCAGATATTCTTTTTTTCTTGAGTCGGCACATTTTATTTCAGATTGTTGTCACTTTTTGCTTAATGTTTTGGGATATGCTCATCGATCATGCTCACTTTTTTACATTTTTCACCTGTCATGAGATCGGTACTTCATTTTTTGGTCGATTTGCCTAATTTTATTTTCAACCCTATATTTTTATTACAGGAAGATGAAAGACATGTTTTCACATTTGCACCCTTTTTTAGAGATCTGCCTTGATCACCTTATCATTTTTCTTTATGGAGCTTAGGTTGAAAGTGAATTAAAGATATTTTGTTATAGATGGAGTATCAATCTGATGACGGTGTTGTTTTTCACACCTCATTCATTTTCTAGATTATTGATAAAAACTCTTTAGTCACATTTGTAGCCATCTCACAGTGGTCACCTTTATAACCTTAGAGTTTTTGTCATATTTCCAGTTTTAGATTGTCATCACAGGACTATATATCATATGATGTGTTGTACTTTTGATTTAAGGCATCTCTTCACTTGCACATTGTGGTCTTGAGGCCTGACCTATCATGGAGGATATTGAGCCTATTAGCCTAGGACCAGAGATTTGACTTGGAGTTCAAGACTATGACCCATCTTCTTATGATCAGAGTAGTACCTTACTCACTCTCACACTTGGACTTTGCTTCGACCTACATTTACCTATTGTGAGTTTTACACAGCATCACCCTTGACACCATTACATGACCTTTCCATTACCAGTTGTTCTAGCTTTGCATATCCTTTCTTTGACCCGACTAGGTAGAGTGTGAGGAGTTTGAGCCCAGGGTTGATCTTGCATGGTGAGAGATGACTTATGATCTTTGGGTGGCTTACGATGTGAGGATTGGTTGATTGCTTGATGGGACTGTCACTTATTTTGCCATGAGTGTAGAGATTGATCTTGCATGATGAGAGTTGGCTTGTGATGAGCAGTTGTGCCTTATGAGATCGTCGTTTATTTTGCTTTGAGAGGATTATCTTTAAGATTATTATGGAGCATTTGGAGTATGGTTTGGCACATGATTTTAGAGAGTTGACATGGTTATATCATATGAACATCGATTTTAAGTATCGATCATTTGAGGGTTTGAGAACATGATGTTGCAGGATGGGTGGCCTTCATTTCGGTTAGCTCACACCCTATTACCTTTATTGACATCTGGATCGTTACTAGCCCTTTAAGCCTCATATGAGCATCATAGTCTTTTCTTTCTTATAGCCTTGCTCACTTTTTACACTGGGATAGGGGGCCTCCGGAGTATATATGCTTTATTCGGGAGTCTCATGAGCCATGGACTTATTGACTCATCATCTTCATTATTTTTTGTTGTCTTATCATTATTTCTCATCATACCTCTTTGTTTATATCCTTTGTTCTATCATTTGTCTTTGTTATCACATTTCTTTCCATGCCATGAGTGATGATATTTCACATTTCAGTGCATAGAGGACTGTCATGTCCCCTTCCACTCCTATCTCATGGACATTGGTTCGAAGATCCTTAATTGAGAAGGTCATTTTTTTAGAGAGAGTTTGTATACATCATTGTTTAAGAATATATCTGTTTCAATATGTATTCTTAGTGGAGCTTATTTGTCTGATATTCGAAGTATGCGCAAAAAATAAATAAATAAATAAATAAATAATGATGAAAAATAAAAAATGAAATGATGAAAACAAAAATGAAAAAAAGAAAAAGGTAATAAGAGCATGTATTTATGTATGTATACACTGTCATTCTCCATTGAGTGTATATATTAGGCATTGAGAGCTGTGTTTTTTTAGTCAGTTGCTTATGAGAGTTCGTATGTGAGCTTTTAGGTGTCCTCCTTTCCTTGTACCTATCTTGTTATGTATTTTACATGTGAGAGACAAGTCAGTGACCTTTTCCTAGGGACTTTGGATCATTGTCTCCTCCATCAATCCATACATTGATGATTTGACTGTTCTTCATGACTTGATTTGAGTAGATCAATGTTCATTCCTTTTCCTTTTATCTATTTGTTTTTTTTATGGTATCTGATTCGTCTTGCCTACATTGATCTTCATTCATATCGATTTACATTCTGTATTCGATGTTTTCCACACATCTTTCTTATACATCCTATCAGCAACTCGATATTCTTCATTTCTTCTCTTTCATCATTGACATATTCATCTTGGATTCTTCCTTCCTCACCGATATATTCATATTGGATGTCCTCAGATCCATGGTTTATGAGACTCTTTGCACATATTGCATTTTATACACGAGGGTATGAGGTTTTATCATTGTGTAGACCCTCCATTTTGTCCTCCTAGCACATGTCCTATTAGGTGTTTGTTCGGTGCTTTACAACAATTCCCTGGTGGCCCATTACTACTCATGTAGCTTATCTTTTCTAAGCCACCTTGGAGACTTTGGTTGAGGGGTTTATCCGACTCCTCATTGTGATCTTGGCAGTCCTGAGTTAGGCTTAGGATTTTCTTTTCTTTTTGGACAACTCATTTAGATACACTTTTAGGATATCATATCTAGGCACACTAGGCCCATTTAGATGCACTTGGCCCACTTAGGCTCACCTAGTCTCACCCTAGGCCTGTATAGGTATACCCGACCCATTAGGCACCACCTTAGGCCCATCGAGGGACACCTAGCCCACTTTGGTCCATCTTGACCCACTTAGATTCACCTAGGCTCATTTAGGCACATCTAGACCCATTTAGGTTTGCTAGGTTCGCTTAGGCATCCTGACCCACCTATGTTACCTTTTAAGTAATTCCTATGTGACTTACATAATTTGCATGATTTGCATTTTTAACGCTCGCATGTACTTGATTTCTTATTTATTTATTTATCTATTTTATTTATTTATTTATTTACTTATTTATTTATTATTATTTGGTTAGTTATTTGTTTTTATTTATCTATTTCATAGAATATTGCATGAGATTGATGTTATTAATTGCGTAAATTGATGTCTTAATTTTCTTGTGTACCTATGATAGACATAATGCTTTTAATTGCATAATTTTAATTAGTTTTAATTTTGAATTTCATGACTTTTATTGATTTTAATTCTTATTTTATTTTGGCATGAGATTTGAATGCACACCTTGGAGAAGATCCTTGATGCACACGACTGCATATATGTGGGGATATTCTATGCAACATGGAAAAGAAATTTATATTGTTAAAAAAAGGAAGGCGGATCACGACTGAATGGAGGATGGAAAAGAGATTTATATTGTTAAAAAAAGAAAGGCAGATCACGAATGAAAGGGGGGTGGAAAGGAGATTTATATTGTTAAAAAAAAAAAAAAGAGAAGGCTGTAGCGGCACGGGGGATAGAGTCCATACACACTACTAGAAAAAGGGAGATGGAGACACCACAGGAGGGATGGAGCTTAGAACGCATTGAGAAGTTAGATGGAGAGGAGAAAGCAGGATATTCAGAGAAGAAAGGTAGGCGAGGAGGGAAGGGAGCAGAAATAGAGAGGGAGTCCATCTTGGTTATCGAGCCTGGTCAAAGAAAGGGAGAACTCGCTGGTCTTTGGAGAAGCAGAGAAAGACTCTCAGGTATGATCATTATGACTCCCTGTACATCACTTTTCAATCTTCCAGATTTGTGTATTAATGTTAAAGATTGTTTTATTTATTTATTTATTTATGGATCACTTGTGGCATGGTCTCATTTATTGGAATATTTAAGACGTGCTCTTTTCTTCTCTGTTTTGGGTTTTTATTTCTTAAAGCTCACTTATAAAAACATGACTTGGAGCTTTACATAACTTGCCAAAACTAGGCCATTCTTCTCTTTTGCTTTCATGGATTTTCTTGTGTTTTTTTCTTCCTTGGATGTTCTTGTGTTTTATGCATTTCTCGTACATGCCCCTGTCTCCATTCTGTCTTCAAATGCCGCAATGGATATACACTGTGTTCTGTCTGCAAGTCACGGGTCTAAACTATACCCCTAGTGAGAAGAAAGACCTATATATCATGAGAGCGTGGGGAACTTTGGATAAGAAAGAAGTAGGAAATTGCAAAGGTTGTCTTGTGGAAACAATGTCGTCATGGTTGATTTGCATCAGTTTACTACCACTGGTTCTTAAACATCGAAATCCTGTATTTGGTGGGCCACCCTTCCTTTTTGTTTACTTCTGTTAATTCACTTGCTTCTGGACTCATTATCAGTGGTGATTAAGATTGTTTTACAGAGACCTAGAAAGATGTAGTTTGTGTTGAAGCATAGAGCATCCTGGTTTTCTTTGGGATGTCCAATTCTGCAGAATGTTGTATAGCATGCAACAAAAATCCCATGAGCCCAGCTTCAGGTTCAATAACATCTTTTGATATTAGATGCCCTCCCACAATCAGCTCGTTCAATGACCCAATTCGCAACAAGTGCCATAGCTCTGAAAGTTCAGAGTTGATTTCAGCATGCATTAAGGGGCAATGATGCTTTTGGTTTGGTATTT
>JAJJMG010031851.1:80963-101645 GCA_022058835.1 Vitis aestivalis var. linsecomii x Vitis rupestris | reverse complement strand
GAATTTGTAAAAGTTGCCAAACAAGTCACATCCCACAAGAGCTCCAAATGTTGGAGTTTCAAAGTTGGACACCTTGACAAATGATGAAATTATTATCCTTCCTTGTGTGTATATATCTCAAGTTCTATCCAATATTCCTTCAATTCAAAGTGTGTAATTTTCCACATAAAAGTTTTTTGAAGTGTGGCTAGCATTACTTCCTACAAATCTATATAGCCTATTTGAACAAATCCATGACCTCCCTTGAAAATTTGGTGTTAGATTGAGTACAAGAACTCACCACTTGCTGAGGTACAGTTGTCTCCACTTGGGGAGTGAAGAGAAGGAATAAGCATTATGTGAAATATATTAGATCCTTGATTGTATTGTGTTATGGGAAATTGAAGGCATTTACATTTGGTAGGTTGTTAACTCTCACAAGTCTTTGATGGAAAATGCTCCTATTTATTGGGAGTTCTAGAAGGGGTTTAGCAGCTTTCTTTTGTCTGCAAGGGACTTTTTATGGCATTGAAGGTTGTTATCTAGAAAACCAAGTACCAGACTACATTAATCTTCACTATGTTCTAGTTGGATGAAACTTTCTAAGAAAATATTCTTAACAAATCATCATTTATATGCTTTGCTTTTATGTAGACTTTTATTGATATTTTTACTATGAGGTTCAGAAAACCACAATCTACACTCATCTGTCCATCACCTGCTGAGAATAATCCCAAATTTTCTTGTAACTATGTGCATGGCTCTTGGTATTTATTCTATCTGCCACTTGGTCAATAATATCGTGCGTAAAAAGAGTAACTGAGGTGAATGTACATTTGGAAGGATAACATTTGTTACTTATAGCCCATTGCAATTTGCATGTTCTCAACTTCCTATCTATGTTCCCTTTTGTAAAGCAATGAGTAGCACAATAAAAATGGGAGATACAAGAAAAATAATATATGGGATAGCTTGGTCAAGTTCAACTTCAACTTCATTGTCCTCCAGAGAGTAATCTACTTTATCTTCAATAAATGCCTCAAAAAAAATTCTAGTAGCCTGTGTTCTTTGAAGGAAGTTGGCTTGTAACCTTCATCATTTCCATGGCCTACCAAAAATGAAAGCAACAATAGAAGAATAAGCATGATGAAATTAGTCTACTTCAAAATGTAAATGACAAATTATTGGGACAAAACAGGATATATGCGGCATCGTTTTCAGTCTTCCAAATCAAGCAGCACATCCAATTTAGCTTCCGAAATATATTCTTTTTCTATTTTTTCCATTTACTTCAAGAGTAGTTTAAACCTATGTAAAAATGACACCCCTAATGCAACATTTTTCACTTGTCTGATAAAAAATGTGTGCATTTTTTTACTTTTCTTTGTTACTCTAAGTTCAGACTTTTTTTTGTCTCCTGAGCCCTGAGGTCATGCAAACAGGCACTACATTATTTTGTGCAGTCCTTGCTTGGTTACCTGGAATCCAAACATGAGCTGCCTGGCTTTCTTGCTCACCAAGGCATTTGGGTGAGTCTGAAGCCTATCATACATAACTCGAGCCTCATCTGGCTTGTCAACCATTGCATCTACTTAGTATCCTTCCAATAACCAGACAACAGAAATTTAATATTACTTGGCAGTTTTCTATTTCTAGTCAAGAGCCCCAATTCTAAAACAGACTCAATTCAACATGTGAACTCTAAAATTATTTGACATAATCAAATGTTCATGAATTACTTTAAGTATTGTAGATGAGGAAAATGATTCAATGATTATTTGCAAACTTCCCAAATTATTTAGAATGACAAATGTTCATAACAGTGTCACATTTGTTCTTCCTTTCCTATGAGTTAGACCCAATATTTTTCTCCAACTCTAAACAGCACATAAATGCATGGTTTGAAATTGTTTCATTCCAAATTTATCACAATCCATGCAATTCTAACACATAAACCATTAGTTCACAAACCTGCCTACTTGTTAGACCCTGAAAATGAGAACACTCATATCCAGACAAATGTCGCCCAAAAAGTTGATCTGGAACATGCATCTTGTCTTTCTAACATTACATGTAAGATGACGTGTTGATAATTAAACAATTCAGTCTGTCATCTAGTTGAAATAAAAGGGTCAGTGTGGTTAGAATTTTCGTATTCCAAGTAACCAAACATATTTTGTTGATCTTTATGAATAGCTATACCTGGTAATGCCCATTGACTTCTCATCAGGCGTGAGCAGTTTATGAGCAGCTCAGTTCATTTGCAATCCTAAACAAAATGAGGCCAAATTTTGTATTAAACAAAAGGTGTACAGACATTCAAATTGAATCAATCCATTATGTTTTTGATATCATTTGAACCTGCATGTTGGTAACTGGCCAAGAGGATTCACCATAACCCCTGAGTAGGATAGAAATGAGTTGATCAATTGAAATCCTAAATTGCCTTTATCATAAACAAGAGCTAAACCAAAAGTCTTACATTCATCAACGGACAATCTACTTGTTTCAAATTCTATATAAAGGAACAATGGACTTATTAATTATCAGAAAAAAATATACCTGCTGAGTGAATCTTGACAAATAGACCACTGCAAAGTAGCTAATCCATGAAGTTCACTCTGCACAAACAACAAATATATGAAATGAAATAAATAAAAGAACAAAAATCTAGTATAATTATTCTCCACACCAAAGAAAAGTTTGAATAATAACAACCTCACTGAGTACTACACACCTAATGTAGACTTAGCTAAATCCACCCTAGGGGTGGTTGGAGAAAGTCTAAAAAGACTACTTAGGTGCAATGGTGCAGAGAAATTTGAAGCTCCTTGAAGTATATTTAAGGACCAGGGATTTTTAATAAAACAATGGTTATAACAGTAAAACCACTAGCCACCTGTGACCATCTGTTTGTTGCTTTCATTGTCCAACTAGAATGGAACATACAAGTATTGGATTAGCCAGGGATTTTTTGAATTACCAGAATTATAAATGCAATGCATCAACATTCTACCTGCACACATGCAAACAGAACAGAGGTGTTGGATCAATCTAGTCACACATAAGAACACTTAGGTTTTGTAGTCACACTTCCATGACATGAATCACAAAACCTTAACATAAAATTCAAATAATGATCCAATTAATACAATAAATTTATTGATACGGATTGATCTACAATAACTCTATTGTTTCCTTTCTACATAGAATTTTATGATTTTTTTTTACTAAAAAAATAAACTACAAATTAAACAAAACTTAATATGTTAACCGTGTTTGGTAGTTTTTAAAAACAATGATTCAATTAATACTAAATATTTATAGACAAAAATTAGTGTAAAACAACTCTATTGTTTCCCTTCCTCATAGAATCACTATTTTCCGATTTTGTTCATTAGGAGAGTAAATTCCAAATTAAACAAGACTTAAAGTATTATATTTATTAACGAGTCTAATAATTTTTAAAAATAATTTGAAACTTAGATAACAAACTCATAATACCATAAATTTATGGATAAAAAAGGACTTATTATTTCTTTTCTACACATAATTATATTTTAAAAATTTTCTAACTAGGAAAATGAACTTCAAACCAAGCAAGACTTTGTACTAAATTTATTAATAATTTTAAAAACATAATTTGGAACTCAAAAATAGATCTAATCATTGTAAAAAAAAATGTATTATGAATAATTACTTTTTATCCTATACATGGAATTCTATTTTTAAAATTTTCTCACAACGCTAATAGATTGTAAATTAAGGCGATGACATTAATAATTTAATTTTTTAAAACGGTTTTTTTTAAATCTTTAAGAATAATTTGGAAATAAAAGAAAAAACCGATCAAGGGAGTTCCAAATTAAATTAAAATATTATAAAATATTATTTTCATAATTGAGTACTAAATGTCATATAACTTCTCTAAAAAAATTTATTAAACAGACAAACTCCATATAAAACTTTGATAAATATTTATTAATTTTTAAAAATAATTTTAAAACTTAAAAACTAATTTAATTAGTGTTAAAAAGTCATGGAACTAAATAACATTAGAAAGTCATAAACTAAAATTTATATTAATTGACTTATTTTGTTATTTACATATATCTCATTTTTACAAATTTCTTCACTTGGCAAATAAATTCTAAATTAAGCAAACCTAATGCATTAGATTCATTAATGGATCTAGTAGTTTATTTTAACATAGTAAAATAGAGAACAATTTTTAGAGAACAAGTAGAAGTTGTTTTCATCAATTTTTAAAAATTAAAGAAAAATATAGAAAAAAATTTTAAAACCACAAAAAACAAATAAAATTGAACATAATATCATTCTTTTTCTCTCTCCATGATATAATACCGACATTGAAAATCTTCAAAATATGATTTTCCTTTGAATTACATGTGTTTTTCTAAATTTCTTTTAACTTCTCTAAATTTTTTATTAAGCAAATAAATTCCAAATCAATTTTTAAAAATAATTTTCAATTCAAAAATTGATTTAATTAGTGTTAAAAAGTCATTGAACTCAATAACGTTAGAAAGTCATAAATCAACATTTATTTTAAATGACTTTGTTAGTTTCTTCTTCACATATATCACATTTTTACAAAAAAAAAAATATTAATTTTAAAAAAATAAATTTGAATTAAAAAAATAGATCTAATCACTATAAAAAAAAATAATAGATAAAAAATGATGTATTATGAGTCATTACTTTTTCTCCTATACACAACTCTATTTTTCTTAATTTTCTAACTAGGTTAATAGATTATGAATTAAGTAAGATGTAATTAATAATATTTAAATTCTTTAACGAATTTTTTTGAGAATAATTTGGAATTCAAAAAACTAGTTAAGGGAGTTGTAGATTGAATTAAAACATTATAGAATATTATTTTCATAATTGATTACTGAATGTATGCATGTAATTAAAACTTGCTTATTTACATATTAAAAAAGTTAAACTTTATTCATCATTTATTTTAAATAAAATATTATTAAAAATTATTATTCATTTAAAAAAATTGAAGATGTTATTATCCTAACATTTATAACATATACTAAAATAGTATTTTATATATATATATATAAAAATAATTTATAATTTTATTATAGTATTATTATTCATGTTTTATTAAAAAAAACTATTTTTTTTAAATTTATTTTTGTTTATAAAATTATTTTCATTTTTAATAAGACCTGAATTAAATTTAATTAATGTTACACAAATTTAATTTATAATGTTTTCCCAAAATCAAAATATAAAAATTATTTTTAAAAATAACTTATCCAAATAATTTTTTGTATTTTATTTTTTATTTTTAAAAACATCTTCCCAAACACCCTCATTTTTATAAAAGAATAAACCCTAAACCCTAAAACTCTAAAACCCTAAAACCTTAAACTTTAACCCCTAAAACCCTAAGCCTCAAAACCCTAAACCCTAATCTAAACCCTAAAACCCTAAACCCTAAACCCTAAACCCTAAAACCCTAAAGGAAGTAAGGATATTTGTGTTTTGATTTTTTTATTGGCCTTATTTTTGAAACAATTAAACTTATTATTTGATTTTCTAAACAATTCCTTTGTTATAATTCTGGTGTAAATGTTCAAAACAACTCAGGAACTTCTTGTCATGGGAGAGAAAAGCAGCAAACACAATGTTGAGGTAAAGAGATGAGGAGACTGATTGAAGTTTTGAAGCCAGAAGAACCTTCAAGGGAGCCTTAAGGACATTCATAACCATGCTTTGATCACATAGTTGATGATTAGATGACATGTCGAGATTCAACCTCGGCCAAGGGAGATGACAAAGGAAGCTTCAATTAGAAAGTGGGGGTAAGAAAAACAAAATTAATCATGAAAGAAAAGGTGACAATTCCATAGTAAACAAGTCTATGGCTGCGATGGAATCCAAATTTGAATCTACAAAGAGGAACCTTTGAGAATCATATCAAAATATTGAGAACGGTATTTGTTTTCCCTTTTTTTTTTTCTAAAGAGAAATATTAAAACTTATAATTAATCTGATGGGTCCCTAAAATTTGTTGTCAAACAACAAAAAAGCATATAAGGATTCAGGTGATCAACTTTCAACCTTAACTAATGCCTAAGCAAGTAGCTTCCCATAAAGTTCGACATCCCACATCCAAGAAGTGTAATTGATGTCTTTTGATTAACCATCATTAGCAAAACTAGGTAGTTTGTTATTTGTTTTTCTTTAAATTCTTCCTACATTAATCATGGATCATTCATTAACGAATTATGGATTATTACTGTACTATGTACAATGTTGTAGTTGTACAAGGTGATGTCATGTCTATTCCCTGCACTGTGGAAACTAATTGTACTACTATTTGTTAATGAAAAACTATTTGTTAGGTAATATCCAAGGTGGAGTAAATAGGTGTTTTTAAAGATTTTAATATAAGAGTTGAATAAAATAACCTAAATTAAAACCTAGACATATTAGGGATAATCAAAGTAATTGAGGATCAAGTAAAGGGGTGTTTTTAAAGATTACAATATAAGAATTGAGTAAAATAACCTAAATTAATTAAAACCTGGAGATATTAGGGACAATCAAAGTAATTAAAAATCAAGAAAGAATACAGAAATGTGGAAAACCCCACACAAGTAAGACCTCTAATCTACAATCTACCATATGAGATCAAAGTACATAGATTTACTTAGCTACCCTATAGACTTACTCTTTAACACCTATACCTTGATCCATGTCTACAATGCAATACTTCCAATGCTCTAGTGGATTCTTCTTGACCTCTAAGGGGATGTAGATCGAAGTGTCCCACCTTAAAATGGCTTAAGAGAGTGTTTATATAAGTCTATAAGCCTAAGGATCAGTATCTAGAATTTTCTAAAAATTAATTAAGAAAAGAATTTTCTTAAAAAATAAAATCTCAAAATTACCAAAAATTAATTAAGACATTTTAACTATATTTTAAAACTTCTAATCCAACCCTACTTTATTAAATAAACTAACTTACCTTTAACAAACCTTTTCAGATTTACCTTTGACAATCCAGTTGAATGAATAGCAACCTCGAATCTTCAATGGAGAGTAAATCACTATTTAAAAAGGTTCATTTGCCAAAATAAAAAGGAACAAAATTATCAACAAACAAAGTACAAGACTCATTATCCCAACAGTTAATATAAATACAAATTGAATTTCCATAGCATGTGCTAGCATTAATTAATTTGACTTGTTATGAAATCTTGTTAATTTGTATATCTTGGAATCATTTATATTCCATTTTAGCATTATGGGTAGACATTAATAGTAAGAAGAAGACTGGTACTAAGAAGTAGACTACAGGGATACATGGTTTAATGACCAACTCCATGTAGATATTGTCCCCATGGGCCCAAAATAGATAATATCTAGATAATTGGGAGCAAGCCATTATTAATGGTATCAAAGTTGATCCCAAACCTGATGTGGGAGTTTGTTTGGCTCCGCAATCCTGTGGAATATAATGAGGACGTCATGTTTTCATGATGATGTTTGTGATATACCACATAAGATGGTGGAAAAAGTTCATGATGTTATATCTACATGATTGAAAGTAGGTTGTCATGCTTACTCAATAACTTTGCCCATGGTTATTGATGATTTAATAGTTATATATTCTTCTTTTTTGTAAAGTTCAGTTGCATTTTCATAACTCTACATTGATGGCCTCAAAGAACAAAATGCACATTTTGTAATTTTAGTTCTTGGCTTACAAAACTTATTTAATGTAACAAAATGATAATAATAATTGTGGATACAAGTCTATTTTTTATTGCATAGAAAGGTGTCCCTCTTGGTTTTTATTTATTTATTTACTTTTTTATGTGATAACTAATTAGTTTTCTGTATTGGGTGGAATGTAGAGGTGGTTCACTAGAAAGATTGTGAGACTACTAGCCTCTAAGGGAGAGAACCTTGTGCTGGGAAGCCTGGATTTCTCCATTCCCTACCCTAGATAGAATAGGTGCATGCAAAACTACCCTAGGCCTCTAGATCCTACGCAACAAAAGAAAAACAAACATATTTTTACAATTTTAGGATCAAGAGGAAATCCATTAGATAACTTTACTTTTGATTTGGATGTTCCCAAATCAATTTCACTCAGTGAAGATGAAGAACAATGAATTTGGAAGTCTTGTACACCTAAGATCTTCCGCCCGATAACTCGAACCATGATCTTGACACTCCAAAGTATGGACTTTAGAAAGGATGATCTCTTGGCTCTCACTATCTCTCTCTTTCTCTGGAGGTGGAAAACAAAGTCTCTCTAAAAGTTATAGAAACCCTAGCCCTTATAGGGGTATTTATAGGGTTCTCCTACTAGGCTTAAATGACTTGAGCCCACCAAGGCTTAGGTCACTTAATCTAACCCAAAATGGGTCTTAATTGATTAATTAACCACATAGGACCATCTAATTAATCGATTCGCTCAATCCAAAGAATTTGTTCAATATCCCTTGTGCGATCTTACGTAATTACCAAAAAGCCCTTATGCACAAGAATGAACCAAGAGCCAATTCAACACTCATAAAACTATGTCATCATGGTATATGATCTCAAAGTGGGGACCATTGGGACCCATAAGAGTACTGGTTCCCTCAAAATCCAATTTTGAAGTTGATTCAATATTCCACTAAAAAAAATCAACTACACTCCAGTATCCTATGTAAATAACAACGAGACGAAGCTCGGGGTCCGTAACCTACTATTCGTTGTATGTAAACTCCCCATGAACTAGTGTCTTTAGTCCTTGAGTTACAAATCCCACTTATTATGTGATCAATTGACATACTCTAGCTCTAAGGAGCATATTTCAAATTTCCACTAAAGGAAATGCTATGGCCATAGTCTTCTAGATCACATATCATTCGGATCATCCAATGGGACACACTGTCTCAATCCATGAGATATTATGGTGCCCCTATTGAGAATACCTATTGTCATATCCTCTTAAGGTTGAAAGTCCATGCAATATAGTAGCTTGGTGAATCATAACAATTGATAGCCTTGTGTCATGATTCACCGTAGGTCCTATCCAATGTGCATCATATGCACTAGTACACTCATCATGGGAAAACCATCCTGACAGCCAAAACAAGTTATCCACCCAATTAGGAGGTATCGTACTACAATCTCATATGGATAACTCAAATCATGAACCAATTGCAGACAACTCATCACTCTACAAAGAACCCATGACTTTGATCTTATGTGCAACTCCTTATGCACCTAAGTCATGTACAATGTAAATGATATAAGGCTTGTATGCTTAAATAACCAATTAATACAAATAAGATATTTAAGGGAAACCAAGAAACATAAATAAATAAATTTATAAATGAATCTCAGTCTATAATATCATGTCATGCTTTCCAAGGCTCAATCCCAACAGCTTGCACTAAGCCTTGCATCTTAACCAACTTTTGTCCTCTTAAGGATAGTAATATCCTTAATAGCATTGATGTAAATTATCATGGGGTTATATTACTTTTAAACAATGTTTTAAAAATTGGACCGACTGGTTGGATCATTATCAAATTGAATGAACCAATGGTCCAATTGTCAATCAACTACTGTTTTGACCAAAACAACATAGGGCTTGTCTTCATTTAACCCAATTTGTTTCACAACCAAGCCTACCAAACCCAACCATACTACACATGGATTTCATAACTTTTTGATGTGGGATTCGTTATAATATGCATGAGTGGGGACTTGAGTTGTGGACCCATAAGTGACAATACCAAACTCACAACCACCATGTTGTACAACTCATTTGTAAGATTTTATGGTAAGGTTTTATATATTAATAATCTTTTTAAAATAATAGTTATTAATGACAAGTATGAAAATATTATAAATTGATTAATATAATGATTTTAAAATTTTAAAATGATAAAATACATAGATACATACATAAAATTAAATATTGTAATTTTTTCATCTTAAATATATCTTCATATTTAAATATTATACATATTATATTTAATAAAAATTAAGATGTTAATATATTTATATTTATCTTTATTATTTAATTTAATATATGTTAAAGATAAATATTAATATATTAACATATTAAATTTTATTAAATGTAATATGTATAATATTTATAAAATGAAATATTTGATAAGTATCAAATATAATATATTTGATATGTATAATATATCAAATATATAAAACGAAATATTATTTAAATTTAAAAATTTTTAAAATTATTTCTAACTTCAATAAAATATAAATTATATATTTATGACATCACCAGTTCAACCATCAATTTGATCATTGAATCGTGAACTGGTAACTTTTCTAGTTCAATGACTACCCCGATTTTTAAAACAATGTTTTTAAATTTTAAGGCATTTTTATGATTCATGGCATTTTCTCTCATGATAATGCCACAATGGCTCCCTAATGTAGCTCCCTACTGCATAATCTAACCATTCTAGGAGTCACTCTATCTCCATCCATGACTCCTCCAAATGGCATCCATGTTTTTTTAGTGGTGTTTTCCACTCTTAGCCATCTAGAGAACAACAAACATATTTTCTATTGATTCTATCCTTTATTATAGATCTAAAAACCTATATGTTTGTACATGTTATTTCAAATTCATTTTACTTATTTTAATTCTATTATATAAAGATTAAATAATTTTAAAATATACAGGATTTTAACTAATTCAAATTATATTTTGTTTTCTCTTGTATTTTTTAATATAAAACCAAATATGACAAAATCATTTTTCTTAACAGTTTTTTCTTTCCTTACTACTTTTTGAAAATCAAATATAATCTAGTGGGTTGTCATTCTTGATTTTGGCATATCATTATCAGTATACAATTATGAGAATTTTGCATACCAAACTCAACGATTTTGATTTTTATTTCTTTTGGTATTTTGGTTCTTGGTTTTGTTTCCCATATCAATTTTTAGATGAAATGAAATGTATTTGGAGAGCATATCTTATTATATAGGTATATTTTACTATCTCTTAGGCATAACTTATAACATTGAAAAGCATCCCTCTAAATGTCTTTATTTTGAAAGAGATAAAAGGTTTTTTTTTTTTTTTTTTTATAATAAAAATTAGGTATTTGATAATTTTTTTTTAAAATTACATCTAAAAACTTGGAGAATCACCTAAAGTAATTCATGGATAATCACTTGATAGCTACAAAATAAAAGTGCTTTAATCAAAATCCTTGTTATATGAAAATCATGGTCGAAAACTTCAAAATCTCTTTAAGGAAACACCTTGATAAAAGCATCTTGTATTGAGGTTTTTCTATAGTCTTTCCAATGCCTCACTAGCATTATGATCAATAAGAAATAATTATAAACAGTGAAAACAAATAATTAATAAATTAATAACCTCTCTTAAATAATAAAATCTTTTTATCCTAACTTGGGTCACTGTACTAAATTTATAACCTCGCTAAATGTATAAGATAATAAGTTTTTAAAAAATTCTTAAGGGCTTAAGGAAATATAAATTAATAATCGATGAAGTATCGAAAAATAACAAATAAAAATTCATAGTACAATATTGAGCAACTTTTAAAACTTTTACTTTTCTCAATTTAATACTTTCTCAGAGTCATCACATACTTAAAACCTTTTTTTTTTCTTTTTTCTAGGACATTAAGTTTTGATACACGTTTCTTCCTTATAGGAATTTTTCTATCTTCTATAATTAATAACCATCTTATCTTTCTTGAAACTTCTTACATTTTAAAGTATTAATTTTTTACCATATCTATTTTTATTTATTTATAAATCATATGTATACAAGTATAGTATAATAGAAATATAATATTCTCTCTAAATTATTAAATATTCATTCACCGATATTAAATCAATAACCTCTTTAGTATCACATGTGTTATTTTATGGGGGTTTCCTATTTAAATAATAAGCTTCTAGCTAGTGAGGTTAATTGTTGGAGATGGTCACAAAGAAACATATCGACAAAGACAAATTTAATCTTAGAGAAGCATATCTATAAAGACAAAGTCAATCTTAGAGTGGTTCCTAAAGATAGACCTTTTGATATTTAATCAATTGCTTTCATAAAAAATATCTTACAAGATTCATTTCGTTCACACCTCTTGAGTTTTGGTATAAATACATCTAGTCACCATTGTTTTCAAATTTTATGAGATAACATCTGATCTATACATGTATTCTATCTATAAAAATTATTTTTTGGAGAATTGTTAAATACATCTACTTAAAATTTTTATACTAAAAATCTATGTAAAAAAATGAATTTTTAAAACAAAATTATTTATAAGGGTGTTAACCAATGAATTTGAAATTAGTGGCGACTATGGTTATATTCGGTTTCTAAAAAATTTGAAAAAAAATATGTGAATGAAAGAAAATAGAGATTTGAAGAAGATTTAAGAAGAAGAAGTTAATCCTAGGAATGATAGTTTGGATATGGTGGAAATATCTTGTACATTTATACATTTTATTTTCAAAGAGTACAAAAAAAGGGGTTGCAATAGTAAGATTTTTATTTCAGGTCCATTGATATTTTATTGTTGTGGGTGAATCCATAGGGCATATTATTGCATGTAGAGACTATAGGACTATTGTGGGGAAACATTTAGAATAGTACAATGTGATTATGAAAGTTCCTATAAATATAGTTTGGGTTGAAAAAAATATTAAGATGAAGCCATTTAGAAGTGTTTTTGATGTGGTTTTAACTTTTAAGCATATAGGATTTTGCATAAGCATCCGTGCAATCTTAATACATAATATGTTTCCATTTATGGAGATTACACATTTGAGGTAGAAGAATTAATCTTAATAAAAGGTTAAATAAATAATTTGAATGGTTGGATAACCTAAAATTCCTTAGGAAAGAAAATTGAGTAATTGCTTATGAAAACAGAAGTTAGTCAACCTAAGTAGTGAAAATTGAATATTTACATAGATGAATTATTTTACCTAATTTTGGTATAAGTTTAAATACTAAAAATAATGTATACTTAGAATATAATATTTATCAAAACCTTCATTTGAATTATTCCTTTAAATTTCTCAAGTGATTTATTGTAAATTTCTGTATCTATTTCTTTGGGATTATCCAATTCAAGTAATAGGATTTTGAACAACTATTTTTTTTTTATTATAAGTGATCAAGTATATATATTTTTTTTAAATTATGAAAAAAGTTTAGATAAGTTTGAAGTACTAAAATTGGAAATTATTTTTTATTCGATTACATTTTTGCCTTAGATGTGTATTCTGACAATCTGACCCTAGTGAATAAATGAAAAGATGTTGACCTTTGTTACCATTGGTGGGGTAATGATAATTTAATGTTTCAGCAAAATATCTTTGGTAGTACTTTGCATGAAATTATTTTTTTCATCAAAGAATTCAATATCATATATGAAGTCTAACATCATCTTCAATATAATTTTTGTCACGATCTTCTCACCACACCACTAGTTGGAAAAACTCATTACACCCAAACATGGTATGAAAAAAATACAAGAAAATGGAGATCAAATTTGCTAATAAACTTCAAGAATACACACTTCAAAATTCTTTTGAAAACACAAAACCCAATACCCAAAACATCATTAATTTGCTTATCTCTCCCAACTCTCTTGTCACTTTTCCTTCTCTCTTTAAATGCTATATAAAATCACATATTTATAGAGTCCTATATTTCTTAATCCTAGTCAAACTTAAAAAAAGTAATTTATCAAAATACAAACTCTATAAAGAATAACTTTCATAATAATAAGTAAATAAATAAAGAATTTGAGTCAAATGCCAACACATTACTTGTTATACGTAATTAAAAAAGGTATCTTATCAAATCAAGAACACTATTGAAAAAAGTTTTGCAGCTCTACTTTCTTCGGGTGTGGGTGTTGGTTCTCAAGCTGCTGCTTTCTTTAATTGAAATGGAAAACCTAGATTCTGCATGGGATGAAGAAGAAGAGGGTTGCCTCCTTATCCCTCTACTTGATGGGGCTTTCTCTTTGAGGTATGGGATTTTTTAAAATTTTTATTTTCTTGATCATTACCAAAAAAGTGTGGCTCTATTATAATGACCGATCTATTCCTTTGCATTGTTTCACAAACCAACATGATCAAGTTCTTCAATGAAATTGATGAGAATGGAAATAAGGATATATATATTTTTTTCCGAATTCTTATTGGCTCCATTTTTAAAACAAACTGATTATTCGATTTTCTGAACAATCTGTGCGTTATAAATCTGGTGTACCAAGAGAGGGAAAAGTAGCAAACACAATGTAAAGGTAAAGAGATGAAGAGATTGATTGAAGTTCTGAAGCCAGAAGAACCCTTAAGTGAGCCTGAAGGACATTCAAAACCATGCTCTGACCCCATAGCTGATGACCAAAAAAAGAATAATCAGGCATGTCAAGGTTAACCCTGGTCGAGAGAGATGAAAAAGGAAACATCAATCAGATAGTGAGTGACGAGAAAAATGAAATTAATCATGAAAGAAATGTTGGCAATTCCATATTAAACAATTCCACAGTTGCGCTGGAATCCAAATTTGAACCTACAAAGAGGAAACTCCAAGAATCATATCAAAATATTGAGAAAGGTATTTGTTTTCTCTTTTATTCTAAAGAAAAGACTTAAAACTTATAAGAAAAATTCTACAGTACCAAATGGGATACCGTACAAAAAAAAATTTCATCCGTTAGATGTCCAAGATTAGATCTTGGCCATTCATTTAAAATTTTTTTTTTTAAAAACAAGATAACTTTTTAAGGGAGTAACTGGTTCTCCCATTCGCTCTTCTTCATTTGCCTTTCTTCATTTGTTCTTTCTCCTTTATGACTTCAATTTGTCCTTTTTCCATTTTTTTTCTCATCAGATTCATCGTCGTAATCGTCGTGGAAGATATCAAAAACCTTCGACCACGTCTCACCATGTCATAGCCGTTTGATCCATTCTTTGGCAAAAAAGAGTTGTTCCAATAGTTCATGCTCGTCTCACTCTCAACCCAGATCTTTGTCATCTTCAACCGTTTTCATCATCCAATTCCAGAGTTGATCAAGTAAGAAATATTGTTTTTTTTTATATATATATTTTTTTGATTTGTTTGTGGATGATTTTTTTTTTTCATATTTTTAAACAATTTAGAATTCGTCGTGTTTGGAGATTATTAGGCTTTGTTTTTATGGTTATTGGTTTTTTTGGTCTTGATTTTATGGTTATGGTGGGGCAACAGTTTAATGCATAGAGTCTATAAAATAAAATAAAATAAAATTGTTCAATGCATAGAAGACCAACGTGATATTCATTTTTCAAGATGAAATGATGAGATGAGAAAAATGGGTTCCAAGATGGGTATTTGGCTGTAAAGATGATACGATGACCTAAAAAACTGGCAGTGTGTATCGGTTGATTGCACGAACTCAACCACTTCATTATCAGTCGACCAGTATAAAATGAATCCTACCTTTTGCAAACTTGCAGTGCATAGCGGTTGAGAAATTTTGTCAACCAGTTGAGGAAATTCCTCTATCGGTTTAGGAAATTCCTCTACTGGTTCAGGAAATTCCTCAACTGGTTCAGGAAATTCCTCTATTGGCAAACACTGGTGGTTCTACACTTACATAGATAGGAAATTAAGAGAATGAAGGGAAAACATGAGTCCAAATTAAAATTTTCCTATTAAGAACTGTAGTTCAAAATTCCCATAATTGAATAAATTTTACAACATTTTCCATTAATTATATCCACATGTGTAACTATAGTTTGAAATTAATATAAATGAATCAATTAATCATTTTATATGAATTAAATAGAAAATAGGGGATATTGAATAACATTTAGATTCTTCATTAAATGGTTATAACTAATTATTTATATTAAAATATGATACTATAGTTTGAAATTCATATAAATCAATCAATTTCCCACTTTTAAATAATTATATTCAAACCAGGGGATATTGAATTACATTTCAATTTCCCATTTACCATCTATAACTTTTTAATTATACTCAAAAGTGTCACTATGGTTCTGAATTCAGACTAATAAATCAATTTACCACTTTTAATCCATTAAATTCAAACTAGGGGATATTGAACTACATTTCAATTTCTCATTTACCACTTATAGATTTTTAATTATATTCAAATGTGTTACTATGGTTCCAAATTCATACTAATCAATCAATTTACCACTTTTAATCAATTAAATCAAACTAAGGGATATTAAATTACATTTCAATTTCCCATTTACCACCTATAGATTTTTAAATATATTCAAATGTGTTACTATGGTTCCAAATTCATACTAATCAATCAATTTACCACTTTTAATCCATTAAATCAAACTAGGGGATACTGAATTACATTTCAATTTCCCATTTACCACTTATAGATTTTTAATTATATTCAAATGTGTTACTATGGTTCTGAATTCATACTAATCAATCAATTTACCACTTTTAGTCCATTAAATTCAAACTAAGGGATATTGAATTACATTTCAATTTCCCATTTACCACTTATAAATTTTTAATTATATTCAAATGTGTTACTATGGTTCTGAATTTAGAATAATAAATCAATTTACCACTTTTAATCCATTAAATTCAAACTAGAGGATATTGAATTGCATTTCAATTTCCCATTTACCGCCTATAGATTTTTAAATATATTCAAATGTGTTACTATGGTTCCAAATTCATACTAATAAATCAATTTACCCCTTTTAATCCATAAAATCAAATAGGGGATATTGAATTACATTTCAATTTCCCATTTACAACCTATAGATTTTTAATTATATTCAAATGTGTTACTATGGTTCCAAATTCATACTAATCAATCAATTTACCACTTTTAATCCATTAAATCAAACTAAGGGATATTGAAGTACATTTCAATTTCCCATTTACCACCTATAGATTTTTAAATATATTCAAATGTGTTACTATGGTTCCGAATTTAGACTAATAAATCAATTTACCACTTTTAATCCATTAAATTCAAACTAGAGGATATTGAATTGCATTTCAATTTCCCATTTACCATCTATAGATTTTTAATTATATTCAAATGTGTTACTATGGTTCCAAATTCATACTAATCAATAATTTACCATTTTTAATCCATTAAATTGTTGGAAAATTGGTGAATGAAAAGAACATGTCTGATGAAAGAGACACTACTTTTGGAGGGGACACAACACTTGGTTTGCAAGGATATAAATAGGAGATTGCCCTCTTTATATCATTTTTAAGAGAGTTGTATCCTGAAAGACATACACCATTTACTGTTGCAATAAAAAACAGGGTGCCAAAATTCTGTCTTTAGGACATTGCAATTTGCAAGCCTCTTTTAAATTACTGCAGGTTTGTTCCATCATCACCCCAACAATCTGAAGACAGAATTTTGTTTAGTAATCATGGAACAAACATTCAAGTCAGACTCTACCTTACCAAACACTAAAGTTTTTGTTCTTGTTAAGGCAAGAACACACCATGCAAAACTAGAGAAATTCAATGGAGATGACTTTAAAAGGTGGCAACAAAAGATGCTCTTTTATCTCACCACCCTAATCTTGTTCATGTTCTGAATGAGGAATACCCCAAAGCACGGAAACATTCAATGATATAGAGGCCTGGAAGCATTCGGACTTCTTATGTAGAAACTACATTCTCAATGGCCTGGTTGACTCTCTCTACAATGTCTACTCTTCATTCACTACAACAAGAGGGTTGTGGGAGGTACTTGAGAAGAAGTACAAGACTGAAGATGTTGGAACAAAGAAATTCATTGTTGGTAAGTTTTTAGATTTCAAAATGATTGATTCTATTACTGTTATTAATCAAGTTGAAGAACTTCAAATCCTCATCAATAAAATCCATGTTTAGGGAATGATGATCAATGAAGCATTTCAAGTTGCTTCCATTATTGAAAAGTTGTATCCTTCATGGAAGGACTTTAAGAACTATCTGAAAGATAAACGCAAGGAATTGTCGATGGAGGATTTGATAGTAAGGCTTAGGATTGAAGAAGACAATAGAAAGAATGACAAATTTGTTGACGAGTCATTCATGGATGCCAAGGCCCATATTGTGGAAGGAGAATGCTCCAAGAAGAGGAAACTTCCATTCAACAATGGAAAGAGGAAGAAACCTGCCAACAACAAGCCTGATAATAAGAAGATCAAAAGGGCTTGCTAGGTTTGTGGAAAATCCAGCCATCGTGCCAAGGATTGTTGGCACAAAAATGATGAGAAGAAACCTGAAAGAAAGGGAAAAGCCAGTCAAGCAAACATGGCAGAATTTGAAAATTTTGTTGTTGTAATCCTAGAGTCAAATGTTGTGATAGATTCTAATGATTGGTGGATTGATTCTAGAGCCACTAGACACGTTTGTGGTGATAGAAATTCCTTTGTGAATTTACAGAAGATTGAAAGTGGAGAAAAACTCTACATAGGAAATACTTCTTCATCTATGGTGGAAGGCAAAGGTGATGTGGTTCTGAATCTCACTTCAGAGAAGAAACTCACCTTAATGGATGTCCTCTTTGTACCTGAAATTAGGAAGAACCTTGTATCTGCTTCTCTTCTTAGTAAGAAGGGATTTAAACTTGTATTTGAGAGTGACAAACTTGTGTTGACTAAAGGTGGAACCTTTATGGGAAAGGGATACATGAGTGAAGGATTGTTCAAACTCAATGTATTCAATGACAATGTAATTGCTTCAACTATCAATAAAAGCTTTATGTCTTCTACTTACATTATTGAGTCTTATGAATTATGGCATTTTCAGTTGGGACATGTTAATTATCGTTCCATGTATAAGATGGCAAACTTAGGTTTATTGCCTAAATTTGGTATTAATAAAACAAATGTGTGAAATATGTGTTGAATCAAAGTTTGCAAGAAAGCCATTTAAATTAATTGAAAGATCTAGTGAACTACTTAAATTAGTTCATAGTGATCTTTGTGATTTGAAAATGACTCGAACTAGAGGTGGCAAAAAATATTTTTTAACTTTTATTGATGAATATAGTAGATTTTGCTATGTTTATTTGTTACATAGCAAAGATGAAACCATTAATGTATTTAAGACATACAAGAATGAGGTTGAAAATCATAATAATAAGACTTTGAAAATGTTAAGGTCCATTAGAGGAGGAGAGTATGAGTCTACAACTCTCTCTGAATTTTGTGCATTGCATGGTATAGTGCATCAAACTACAACACCATATACACCATAACAAAACGGTATTGTTGAAAGAAAGAATCGAACACTTAAGGACATGGTTAATTCTATGTTAAATAGTTTGGGGTTACCACACTACATGTGGGGGGAAGCATTGCTTACAACGAATACCATTTTAAATACAATACCTCATAAGAAAACATCAAAGTCTCCTTATGAGTTGTGGAAAGGAAAACTACCTTCCTATAAAAAGCTGAAAGTGTGGGGGTGTCTTGCAAAGGTGCAATTTTCGTTACCTAAATGGACAAAACTCGGACCAAAGACAATTGATTGTGTCTTCATTGGATATGCTTCAAATAGTTCAGCATATCGATTCATAGTGATCAAATTTGAAGTTCTTGATATTAATAATAATATCATTATGGAATCCATAGATGCTGAATTCTTTGAAGAGATATTTCCTTTCAAAGAAAGACACAATGAAATCATCAAAAGAAAAATTGATGATAGCTTGCCTAGAACTCAACATGAACAAAGGGATGATGTTGAACCTAGGAGAAGCAAAAGAGCTAGAACTAGCATGTCTTTTGGACCTGATTTTATCACCTTCTTGATAGAAGCGAAACCTCAAACATATAAAGAAGCTATGTCAACACCAAAAGCTCCTTATAAGCAAGAAGTTGTAAATGATGAAATAAATTCCATTATGCAAAATCATACTTGGGAATTGGTTGATCTTCCTCCGGGAAATAAACCAATTGGTTCCAAATGGATATTTAAAAGAAAGCTACGAATTGATGGTACTATTGCCAAGTACAAAGCATGTTTAGTAGCTAAAGGATATCGAAAAAAGGAGGGTTTAGATTTCTTTGACACTTACTCTCTTGTAATAAGAATTACATCCATTAGGATGTTAATTGCTAGAGCTGCCATCCATAATTTTGAAATTCATCAAATAGATGTCAAAACAAGCTTTCTAAATGGAGATTTAGATGAAGAAATTTATATGGAACAACCTGAAGGGTTTGTAGTAAAGAGACAAGAAAAGAAAGTTTGTAGACTTATCAAGTCCCTTTATGGGTTAAAGCAAGCACCCAAACAATGGCATGAAAAATTTGATCATACCATGTTATCTAATGGTTTCAAGATAAATGAGTGTGACAAATGTTTGTATGTCAAGAGCACTAATGACTCACATGTCATAGTACGTCTATATGTAGATGACATGCTCATAATGGAAACAAACAAGAACATTGTAAATTCTACCAAGAAAATGTTAAGATCAAAATTTGACATGAAAGACTTAGGTCTTGCTGATGTGATTCTTGGTATTAGAGTTAAGAAAAATCATGAAGGATATGTTCTTACCCAATCCCATTATGTAGAAAGTGTGCCCCAAAGGTTTGGTCATTATGATAGTGTAGACCCCCATTTGGGGCCTTTTCTTGCAGCTGCTCATTTTGCCA
>JAJJMG010031851.1:22931-65963 GCA_022058835.1 Vitis aestivalis var. linsecomii x Vitis rupestris | reverse complement strand
GCTCGCCATCGAGTGGGAAACGCATAAGCCGAAATGCGGGGTCCACAGATAGCAAACCATGTGCTACACCTTTTGATCCAAACTGTAAATTGAAAAAGAATATGGGTGATAGTGTATCACAACTAGAGTATTCTAGGGTGATTGGAAGTTTGATGTACATTACAAATTGTACTAGACCTGATATTGCCTATTCTGTAAATAGACTGGCAAAATACACTAATAACCCAACCAAAGAGCATTGGTTTGCTCTTGTTAGGGTACTAAGATAACTTAAGCATACTATTGAGTATGGATTGCATTACACAAGGTATCCATCTATTATTGAAGGATTTAGTGATGCCAATTGGATTTCTGACAGTTTGGAATCAATCTAAATCAACAAGTGGATATATATTCACTTTAGGTGGAGCAGTAATATCATGGAAGTCTTCCAAACAAACATGTATAGCACGATCGACCATGGAATCAAAGTTCATAGCCTTAGATAATGCGGGAGAGGAAATTGAAAGGCTTCAAAATTTTTTGGAAGACATTCCAATGTGGCCAAAGCCTATAACGGCCATATGTATTCATTGTGATAGCGAAACAACATTAGCAAGGGCTAAAAATGCCATTTATAATGGTAAATCAAGGCATATAAGACGCAGGTATAATACAATCAAATAGTTGCTCTCAAATGGAGTGATCATTATTGACTTTGTGAAGTCAAAAGATAATATTGCAAATCCACTTACAAAGGGACTGTCTAGAGAGCAAGTTGTAGTTACTACGAGAGGAATGGGTTTAAAGCCTATAAAATGATTGACTCGGGCGGAAACCTAACCTAGTTGATTGGAGATCCCAAGATCTAGGTTCAATAGGCCAACTAGAAAGAGTTGATCAAGCTAGAAAAACACACTGTTCTCATTCCTATATATGTAAATAAGTGTGTTGTCTACAGAAGGTTAGGGTATGTTATACATTTAATGACATCGGTATCTTGTACAAAGAGAAGTATAACAAAATATTTTTAATTGATGTCACCTATATGAGGGTAGAAGTGCAGTCGCTTCTATGAGAATGTGAAGGCTTCATTCTCTAAAGCTCTCATGAAGTCAAGATCTGTTCAGGACCAAAATGAACACAACTGTATAAACCAAAATGTGTTTAGATGAGTTATGTGTGATATCCATTGTCTTGACTGCTACTAAGGTGGACAAGTTCAAGACTTAAGTTCACTTTGTCGCCGAGAAAATCCGATGGATATTCACTAAGGTAGGTTTAAGTCCAAAAGACACCTTACTTGATTCATTCTCATCTGTCTCTCCAATAATATTCTAAGTCCTTTCATTCATGTGGGGGATTGTTGGGAAATTGGTGAATGAAAAGAACATGTCTAATAAAGGAGGCACTACTTTTGGAGGGGACACAACACTTGGTTTGCAAGGATATAAATAGGAGATTTCCCTCTTTATATCATTTTTAAGAGAGTTTTATCTTGAAAAACAAACACCATTTACTATTGCAATCAAGAACAGGGTGCCAAAATTCTGTCTTTAGGACATTGCAATTTGCAGCCTCTTTTGAATTACTACAGGTTTGTTCCATCATCACCCCAACATAAATCAAACTAGGGGATATTGAATTACATTTCAATTTCCTATTTACCACCTATGGATTTTTAATTATATTCAAATGTGTTACTATGGTTCCAAATTCATACTAATTAATCAATCTACCACTTTTAAACCATTAAATCAAACTAGGGGATATTGAATTACATTTCAATTTCCCATTTACCACCTATAGATTTTTAATTATATTCAAATGTGTTACTATGGTTCCAAATTCATACTAATAAATCAATTTACCACTTTTAATCCATTAAATTCAAACTAGGGGATATTGAATTACATTTCAATTTCCCATTTACCACCTATAGCTTTTTAATAATATTCAAATGTGTCACTACGGTTCCGAATTCATACTAATCAATCAATTTACCATTTTTAATCCATCAAGCTTTAGGTTGAGGACATCTTTTGAAGGTTCAAGTACTATATCCTAATATTAGTGCTATGGAAGTCTAGCCTAGTATTCACTAGATATTAGATCTATACTATATTTTGGTTGAGGTAGCATTGAATATTTTAACATCATGTTAAGCATTGATTTAAGTTCACATAAAAAATAGGTCATGCTAAATTAAAATAGCTCAACCTGGAATTTCCATAAACGTTAGGAGTCATGTTGTCTTTTTTGGTGGAAGTATCGAATCATCTTAAGATCTTGCTAGCTAAATAAATAACTTAGTTTGTATCCTGCAAATAGTTGCCCATATGTAGAATATATTATTTCAGTGAGCAGTCAATTATCTATCAAAATTCATGTCTACAACTGCTCTAGGTATTTATATCCATGCAAAGATGCTTACTTGCTCATAAGAAACCCATATGATTTCAAATGCCTTTCTTGTAGCCTTAGCTATAGATTTCTTAGATAGCCTTAATTATGGATAGTTTCATTTTTCTGAAGATTGTTTTATGTATATGCCTTTTGGTCTGCTTGTTTTGAAGCTTTTTGTAAACTACCTGTATGCATAGGGTGTTTGCCTTTGTTTGTCACTCTTTCATAGATGTTTTTATTGTTTATATAAAAAATAATAATAAAAAATGGGAAAAAGAATGAAATCATTTGGTTTTTGTTCCAATTATACTGAGGAACTGTTTTTTGTTAACTAAGTTTGGTTTATCATAAATTTGTTAACTTTAAGCAGTTGGTTTTTGAAGTTTTTATTTGATATTAACACGTAAAGATAACAATCTTTTTAATCTATTGAAGTGGTTAGTGTCTTATGAAGGCCATATATGCCATAATATCACTTTGGCAAGTATCTTATGAAGGTTATTATGCACATTTGTTCTTCTACATGAGGGGAAAAAGGCCTTGTTGGAGGTTACAATCGTTTCTAGAACATTAAGCGAGGTTAATAATATTTTTAGAAAAATTGGGGAATATTACTGATAGTTGACTTGATAATCATTAGGGTGCTACTATTACTAAAAGTCGTTAACTTAACTATCAACATCTTTTGGTGCTATGATTCATTCTTTGAACCTTGGGAATTCAATGTTATTCAACTATGAGATTGTTGTGTAGACTAGAAAATTACTCAAGATGTCTTTTGGGTGGAGCAAGAGATTTGGTGAGTATCAATTCAATAGTAAGACATTACCTGAGGTATGGCGCTTGACAAATTTAGTATCAATATATGTTGGTTAGGCTTGAAATTTAGGCCCTTGAAATTTGAGGAGAGTAGTTCTATACTTCAATGCATTGATATGATTAGCAATATATACAATAAATTTATTTTATTTTCTCAAACTTCTTCATTAACACACAAAAAACATAGAAATGGTAGACCAATTTTATGGGTTTGAAATGTAAGATGAACCTCATTTGGTGAAGTTGTCACCCAATGAATACTAATAATTGATAATGGTTTTGTTCAGGTGATCTACGTCATAATTGGGTAATACCATTTTCAAGTCAGAACCATCGGCTAAAAATCCAAAATTACATTAACAGCATATTGGTTTACCGGTCGACCTTTAAATGAAACGGTTGTAATTTTTTGTTGCCGCTAGCCACTGCCACTTTCGGTGCTTCCCTAGTAAAATTTGTAGTGGCTGGCAGTAGAGAAAATGATCCAATTGAGAAGTTTAGCAATCGACTGGTTAGTGCTGAGCAAAATCCCAAACCCCACTTCTATGAACTTTTTAAAATTTTTTGGGACTTTATATAGGTTGGATATTGTTTAGATAGATTTATTACACTTAGGGGGTGTTTAATGGGTGCCAAGAAAAATCAAAATCTAAAAATACTAAAAAATTACAAAGGGTACAAAGAATGTGAGGAATTTTCAAATTCCTCGTACCCTCTCAATTCTCAACTTCTTTGAAGTTTAAACATTTTTTTGGGAGTTCATATAACTTACATATTGTGCAAATAGGTTCATTACAATTAGAGTATGTTCAAATGATGTTTGAAAAAATCAAAATCCAAAAATTTTAAAAATTTAGTAAGGGTACAAAGAATATGATGAATCCTTACATTCCTCATACTCTCCCCATTCTCCACTTCTTTGATGCTTTAAATTTTTTTTTGGGGTTTCCTATGACCTGGATATTCTTTAAATGAGTTCATTACACTTAAGGGTGTTCAATTGATGCCTGAAAAAATAAAACTCCAAAAATACTTAAAAATTAGAAAGGGTACAAAGAATGTGAGAAATCCTCACATTCTTCGTATCCTCCCCATTCTCCACCTTTGATGTTTTAAAAATTTTTTGGGACTTCATATGACTTGAATATTGTTTACATGAGTTCATTAAACTCAAGGGGTGTTCAAATGATGCCCGAAAAAAAAACTCCAAAAATACTTAAAAATTAGAAAAGGTAAGAAGAATGTGAGGAATCCTCACATTCTTCGTACCCTCCCCATTCTCCACATCTTTGATGTTTTAAAATTTTTTTGGGACTTCATATAGCTTGGATATTTTTTAAATGAGCCCATTACACTCAAGGGGTGTTCAAATGATGCTCAAAAAGTCAAACTTAAAAAATAATTGAAAATTAGAAAGGGTACGAAAAATGTGAGAAATCCTCACATTCTTCGTATCCTCCTCATTCTCCACTTCTTTGATGCTTTAAAAATTTTTTTGGCACTTCCTATGGCTTAGATATTTTTTAGATAGGTTCATTACACTTAAGGGGTGTCCAAATGATGCCTAGAAAAATCAAACTCCAAAAATACTTAAAAATTAGAAAGGGTATGAAGAATGTGGGGAATCCTCACATTCTTCGTACCCTTCTCCCCATTCTCCTTTTCTTTGAAATTTTAAAAACAATATGGGACTTCATATGGCTTGGATATCATTTAAATGAGTTCATTACACTTAAGGGGTGTTCAAATGATGCCCAAAAAAATCAAACTTCAAAAATACTTAAAAATTAGAAAGGGTACGAAGAATGTTAGGAATCCTCACATTCTTCGTACCCTCCCTCCCCATTCTCCATTTCTTTGAAATTTTTTTTAAAAAATTGGGAAATCATATGGATTGAATATTGTTTAAATGAGTTCATTACACTTAAGGGGTGTTGAAATGATGCCCGAAAAAATAAAACTCCAAAAATACTTAAAAATTAGAAAGGGTATGAAGAATGTGAGGAATCCTCACATTCTTCGTACCCTCCCCATTCTCCATTTCTTTGAAATTTTTAAAAACAATTTGGGACTTCATATGGCTTGGATATTGTTTAAATGAGTTCATTACACTTAAGGGGTGTTCAAATGATGCCCGAAAAAATAAAACTCCAAAAACACTTAAAAATTAGAAAGGGTACAAAGAATGTGAGAAATCCTCACATTCTTTGTATCCTCCCCATTCTCCACCTTTGATGTTTTAAAATTTTGTTGGGACTTCATATGACTTGAATATTGTTTAAATGAGTTCATTAAACTCAAGGGGTGTTCAAATGATGCCCGAAAAAAAAAACTCCAAAAATACTTAAATATTAGAAAAGGTAAGAAGAATGTGAGGAATCCTCACATTCTTCGTACCCTCCGCATTCTCCACATCTTTGATGTTTTAAAATTTTTTTGGGACTTCATATAGCTTGGATATTTTTTAAATGAGCTCATTATACTCAAGGGGTGTTCAAATGATGCTCAAAAATTCAAACTTAAAAAATAATTAAAAATTAGAAAGGGTACGAAAAATGTGAGAAATCCTCACATTTGTCGTATCCTTCTCATTCTCCACTTCTTTGATGCTTTAAAATTTTTTTTGGCACTTCCTATGACTTAGATATTTTTTAGATAGGTTCATTACACTTAAGGGGTGTCCAAATGATGCCTGGAAAAATCAAACTCCAAAAATACTTAAAAATTAGAAAGGGTATGAAGAATGTGAGGATTCCTCACATTCTTCGTACCCTCCCCATTCTCCTTTTCTTTGAAATTTTAAAAACAATTTGGGGCTTCATATGGCTTGGATATTGTTTAAATGAGTTCATTACACTTAAGGGGTGTTCAAATGATGCCCGAAAATATAAAACTCCAAAAATACTTAAAAATTAGAAAGGGTACAAAGAATGTGAGAAATCCTCACATTCTTCGTACCTTCCCTATTCTCCACATCTTTGATGTTTTAAAAACATTTTTGGGACTTCATATGGCTTGGATATTGTTTAAATGAGCTTATTACACTTAAGGGGTGTTCAAATTATGCTCAAACTTAAAAATTAATAAAAAAAATTAGAAAGTGTACGAAAAATGTGAGGAATCCTCACATTCTTTGTACACTCCTCATTCTCCACTTCTTTGATGCTTTAAAAAAAATTTTGGACTTCCTATGGCTTAGATATTGTTTAGATAGGTTCATTACACTTAAGGGGTGTCCAAATGATGCCTAAAAAAAATCAAACTCCAAAAATACTTAAAAATTAGAAAAGGTACGAAGAATGTGAGGAATCCTCACATTCTTCGTACCCCCATTCTCCATTTCTTTCAAATTTTTTTAAAAAAATTGGGAGTTCATATGGCTTGGATATTGTTTTAATAATTTCATTACTCTTAAGGGGTGTTCAAATGATGCCCGGAAAAATAAAACTCCAAAAATACTAAAAAATTAGAGAGGGTACGAAGAATGTGAGGATTCCTCACATTCTTTGTATCCTCCCCATTCTCCATTTCTTTGATGCTTTAAAATTTTTTTGGGACTTCCTATGGCTTAGATATTGTTTAGATAGGTTCATTACACTTAAGGGGTGTCCAAAGGATGCCCGAAAAAATCAAAATCCAAAAATACTTAAAAATTAGAAAGGGTACGAAAAATGTGAGAAATCCTCACATTCTTTGTACCCTTCTCCCCATTCTCCACTTCTTTGATGCTTTAAAAAAAATTTTGGGACTTTCTATGGCTTAAATATTTTTTAGATAGGTTCATTACACTTAAGGGGTGTCCAAATGAATCTCAGAAAAATCAAACTCCAAAAATACTTAAAAATTAGAAAGGGTACGAAGAATGTGAGGAATCCTCACATTCTTCGTACCCTATTCTCCATTTATTTGAAATTTTAAAATAATTTTGGGACTTTATATGGTTTGGACATTGTTTAAATGAGTTCATTACACTTAAGGGGTGTTTAAATGATGCCAAAAAATAAAAAATAAAAACTCTAAAAATACTTAAAAATTAGAAAGGGTGCGAAGAATTTGAAGATTCCCAATTCTCTTCCTCTTTTACATTCTTAAAATTTTGGAAAAATCAAAATGATTAAAAAATTAGTGAGAGATGTGAAATTCCATATTTTTACTAATTATTATAATTTTTTTATTTTCAATATTTCAACCAATATTTTATATAATTAAATTTAAAAGAATTATTTTATTAATACAATTGTCAAGTACATAACTAACTTAGTGTTTGAACAATGTATACTTATTTAAATTTATTTCAATTTTTTTATTTTTTTTTATAAATATCTAATTAGACTTACAATTCATTGAAATTATTCATTTTTTTACTTCATAAACCAATTATATTGTGTTTTCGCATTTTCAATATTCATCCAATTTTTTCCACAAATAATTTCAATTTAAAATAAAATAAATTAATTGACTCTCAATTTATAAATTACGTCATTGAATTATTTTTGTACAATATTTAGTTTATTTTAAATTTAATTTTTTTTTTCTTCACCTCTTTGGTTTATCACTTTATATTAAAAAAGAAAATCAATTCTAATTTCTTTTCTTTTGGAAAATTTATATTTTCACAAATTATTCAACATTTTTCAATTTTTATAAAATAAATCCTCAGATTATATAATTGGATGTTGTAAAGAGTTAAAACTTTTTGTGTTGCATTGGATTATTTTTTCTTGGCATAGAAGGTGATCGGTTTGTAACCTATATAGCAAGTTTTTTTTTTTTCTTTTTTATTCAAGAACCCTCACATGTGGCAAGATGCAATTGGTGCAAAATTGGGGGTATGGTACTGAAAATTGGTGCATAACCCAACTTATAATTAATATGATGGGTTCTTGAAATCTGTTGTCGAACAGTAAAGAAGCGGAGAAGGATTCAGGTGATCGACTTTCAACCAAAGCCTAAGCAAGTAGCTTGTCATAAAGTCCAGCTTCCCACATCCAAGAAGTGTAATTCACATTTTCTGATCGGCCAACATTAACAAAAACCAAATAGTTTGAATAATGAATTATTACAATACTTCATACTATGTTGTAGAACTAAGTGTATATAAGGTTGTACAACGTGATTCTCAATTCATGGTTGTTCAATTCCTGTCTCTTGATCAATCAACATTATCAAAAATCATACAGTTTGGATTATGGATTATTATGGTTTAGACAACCTTCCATTAGACAAGGTTATGACTACATTTAATAATCAATTTTACGAAAGGCTTGAAAGATCATAAAGTTTAGACCCACAATATATATCATACTCCTTTAAGGGTAATGTTGTGCATGTTCCTATACTCAAAAACTCATTATACTACTACTTGTTGAATAAAAGTGCTAAACTCATTATACTACTATTTGGATATAAGAGCCTTAGGTTGTTGAAACCTTGGAATCATCTACACTAGTGGAGGAATGTGGAAGGTTTTGGAGAGACCTTGAGATGTCCACACATCTCTACGCTAAAGTAGAAGACAACGGAAGAGTATGGAGCTATCTATAAAGTTCCAAAGGTCTCTTGTAAATACTTGTACATATTTTTTGTATAGAGTCTTTTAGAGAATTCTAGGGTAGTGAGGAACCTTTGTGGGCTACAAAGAGTTTCACTGGTGCCTAAAAACAAAGTCAAATGGAGAACAATTTTTAGAGAATAAATTGAAATTGTTTTCATCTATTTTTAAAAATAAAAGGAACAAAAAAAAAACCCATAAAAAACAAATAAAATTGAACATGATATCATTCTTTTTCTCTTTACATGATCTAATAACATAATTTTTTTCTCTCTCCACAATCTAATAACAATACCGAAAATTTTAAATATGATCCTCCTAATTACATGTGTTTTTCTAAATGTCATTTAACTTCTCTAAAATTTTTCATTAAACAAATAAACTCCAAATCAAAAGTTGATACATAAAATTTTATTTGATTTTCAAAAATAATTTAAAACTCAAAAATTGATTTTTAATTAATATTAAAAAGTCATAGAACTCAAAATATTAGAAATTCATAAACTAAAATTTATATTAATCAACTTAGTTTCTTCTTTTCATATATCACATTTTTACAAATTTCTTTACTAGACAACTTAATACATTAGATTCATTAATGGATGCAATAATTTTTTAATAAATAACTTAAAATTTTATATTTTGAGTTTTTTTCAACTATGCAAATAAACTCCAAACTAAACAAGATTTAATGTGTTGGATTTATTAATGAGTCTATTAATACAAAGAGACTATAGACAAAAATTGGATTAGAACGATTTTATTATTTCTCTTCTATATAGAATCATTATTTTTCATTTTTTTATCACTAGGCAAATAAACTCTTAAATTAAACAAGACTTAATACATTGAATTATTAATGAGTCTAGTAATTTTAAAAATAATTTAAAATTCAAATAATAAATCCATTAATACCATAAATTTATAGATAAAAATTAGTTCATAGTGACTATTATTATTTTTTTCTATACATAATTATATTTTTTTATAATTTTTTTGCACTAGAAAAATGAACTTCAAATAAAAAAATAATTTAAAACTCAAAAAATAGATATAATCACGATAAAAAATAATAGATTAAAAATGATGTATTATAAGTCATTACTTTTTCTCCTATACACTCAACTTTTTTTTTTTCTTTTTTCTTTTTTTTTTTTATCACTAGTTTAATAGATTATAAATTAAGACATAATTAATAATTTAAATTCTTTAATGAATTTTAAAATTTTTTTAAAAATTTGGAATTCATAAAAATTGATCCAAGGACTTGTAGATTAAATTAGAACATTCTAAAATATTATATTCTTAATTGAGTACTAAATATATGCATGTAATAAAAAAAACTCTACTTATTTATGTGTTAAAAAAAGTTAAATTTTATTTATTATTTATTTTAAATAAAATATTATTTCCAATTATTATTTTTAAATTATTATTCATTTGTAACAAAAAAAATTTAAGAATAAGTTAATATCCTCATGTTTTTATCATATACTAAAATAGTATTTATTTTATTTATAAAAAGTAAAATTTATAATTTAATTATAATAGTATTATTATTTTACCAAAAACTATTTAAGTTTTAATTTATTTTTAATTACAAATTATTTCATCTTTAATAAGACTTAGATTAAATTTAATTAATATTATATAAATTGAATTTATAATGTTTTTATAGAATCAAAACTTAAAAATTATTTTTGAAAACAACTTATTTAATTTTTTTTGTTTTTTTATTTTTAAAAATTGTTTTTAAAAAGAACTTATCAAACCCCTTTATTTTTATAAAAATACTAAAAACACCTTTATTTTTTTTGGTGTGATCTTGAGCCTAAAGAATTTTGACATTAGTTTTCATTTATGAAGATTACATATTTGAGATATTGAAGAATTAATTTTAATAGAAGGTTATAAATAATTTGAACATAAGGCTAAAATTTCGTTAAGAAAGAAATTTAAAGTAATTGTTTAGAAAAAGAAAGTTAAGTCAATGTAAGGAATGGAAATTGGATATTTCCCTATATGTATTATTTTACCTAATTTTAGTACATTTGTGGACCTGCATTTTTCATATGCATCCCCACTTTACGGCGAAATTCACTTTTAAAGGTGAAAACTATATTTTATAAAAAAAAAAACACTAGAGTCACCACTTATTTTAATTATTTTTTCAAGGGAAAATAAAATAAAAAATTAAAACCCTAAGAAAAATGACTCCTTGAATTTTGGAAAAGCGTGTCTTTGAAAAACCCTAATTTAGGTTCGAGAATCAGTTATCTATCGGGAAGGTACCATAAAAAGGTGGCACCTCTCTACGTCCTAAAAAGATCTCTACTATATAAGCTGAGCAAAGTATGACAATTAATCAGTTAATTGAGGTTACCTAGGTAGGTTAAGGTGATTTTAAAACTCTATTATCACTATAATGCCAAACAAGAATTCAAAACACAATCATAAAGAAATGGTAGTATGCGTACCTGAACCGTAACTTAAGTGCTATCATAAAACATCAAAGTTAGTTCTAACAATAAAATATACAACATACAACATGCATTCTATTCTATTCAAGGGACCAGACACTGGTCAAAGCAATTCAAAACACAATCAAGCTTGAGGCCATTTTACACACAAAGCATATCTATTTACAAAACCAAAATGATAAAAATGGGGAGAGACATACCTAGATAGCATGCATAATTTATAAGGTGCTTCCAAAAATGCTAGAGTGGGTTAGAACAAGTATAATGACAAATAATAATGATAGTAAATCCTAATACACATTGTACATACAAAAGTCAAATGAAATAGCAAGAACTTAGTAAGATTAAATGACAAGGAAAAAATAAACTCGGAGATGTATATCTCATGCAATCAACAAAACAAGCCTTCATACATTGTCCAAAAGTAATTTGAAACCCTATATAACATTAACTATTGTATATGACTTACATGTAGTTCATACAAATAAATAAAATTCAATCAAAACAATTATTTTATTGGAGCTATTCTGATTTCTAAAACAAATAAATGGGATTCAATCAAGACATTTATTTTGTTCAAACTACCTAATCCTCTAAAACAAATAAAAAGCATCAAACCAAACATTAATGCACTCAAGATTTAAGCTATCCAAACTGCCAAAACAAATAAATAATAATAAAACAAAAACTAATGAACTCAAGATATAAACTAATCACATTTCTAAAATGATTAAACAATATTCAATTTAAATACATGTTAAAGAACTCAGGATATATATAAAATTCAATCACAACAATTATTTTATTCAAACTAACTAATTTTCTAAATCAAATAAATAGGATTCAATCAAGACCATATGTTTATTCAAACTACTAAATTTTCTAAAATAAATAAATAGGATTCAATCAAAACAATTATTTCATTCAAACTAATTAATTTTCTAAATCAAATAAATAGAGTTTAATCGAAACAAATATCAATGAATTCAAGATATAAACTAATCAAACAAAATCGAAACAAGGTCTTTTAACACATAGGATCAATTATATTGACAAACTAAAAAATTATAAAACTCTTAAACCTAAAGATGAACAAAAAACTAAGCAAACAAATATTTATAAACAATAAGCCCGAAGAGATTAAACTAGAACTAAACTAAAATGTTATTTTCACAATTTATTTTAAATATTAAAGAAATTATTTTTATAATATTTTGAGAAACTATTATTACAAATCCTATCCACAAAAATGCTGTTTTTATAAAATGTTTTGAAGTTATATTAGATTTTATTTTATTTACAAGAATGTTGCTTTTATGAAATATTTTGAAGTTATCTTAGATTTTATTTTATTTACAAGTTGGATCATTGGAAATTTATTTTTATAAAGTCTGACTATTATATCTCCAATCTATTTCAAATGACCTAAATGCCTAAAACCCAAAATCCCCACAATAATGAGCAGCCAGTCTCAATCATATCTTCAACTAAAAAAAATCAACCCCAAACAACTAATAGTACCTATCTAAAAAATTAAAGCCAAAGTTGAAATTTTGCCTCAAATCCAAATTTAACATAAACATAATGAATTGCGTGATTTAATATGTAATATCAAAATAACGTAGTACCAAACCCAAGTATAGGAAATAAATCTCAAAACCCATATAAAAATGAAATGGGCGTGTGTGGACCCCATATTTCCACTCATGCACTTCCACTCGATGGCGAGCTTGCTTTTTATTTGAAAAATGATTTATTTTTTTAGAAAATGACTTGGAGTCGCCACTTATTTTTGTTTTAATTTTAAAGGGAAAAACAAAATAAGAAATAAAAAAAACCCTAAATGTGACTCTTGAAGGAAAAACGGGTCAGTGAAAAACCGAGTCTAGGTCAGGGGTTCGGGTTACCTATTGGGAAGGTACGGTGATAAAACCGTAGCACCCCTCTATGCCTTAAGAATTAGGTCTCTACTAATTAAGTCAAAGCAAGTGTGGCAACTGATAAATCAAACATGGATACTAAGAGAATATCAATCTAGAAATAACCAAGTGAATAAGGGAGACAAGGCATGTACCTGAGTAATGAGTTGTTTATTTCAGGGAAAACAAAGGTTAGTAAATGAATACTGAATAATCACATGGGTCACAAAGCAAATCAAAGTCAATCAATTTTCAATCACAGATGTTAGGCCCCACCGATGCCCGATTTATTTTAGCACAAATTGATTTCATGAATTCCATTATTTGAAATTATGAAATTTATTTACGCTTATTTTAAAAAAAAAACATTTAAAAATTAAGGAAGGTGTGAAAATTGCTTGCCGGGAAGAAAGTGGCAGCAAAATTTTAATGAAAATGAAGATCTTTGGTGAACTAAATTGCTTTAAGAAAGGAGTTATGAGATTAAAATTATTTGAAAACATGATTTTTGAAAATCAGTTTTTGAAGGCAATGAGGAAGAGTAAGGAATGAAATGCACGTGGCTTTGAGGTGGCCATGCAGGACCTATGAAGAAAGACACGTGGGAATTAGATGGACAAGTGCTGGAAGTGAGTACTGGGGGTTTAATTGAATGCAGATTTATAATCTCAGCACCGACTCTGTCCTTTGCAAGAATATCAGCAGCCTTGAGTGCAAGGCCTCCCATTCTTTTGAGAAGACTCTGATAGTCACATTCCTTATTTCTCTCTCAATCTTGGCTTTTCCTCTTCGGGTGAATATGGGGACAACATTTTCGACCCAGAGCAGGAGTCAGACCAAGTTGTATAACTCAGGGAGTGCGGGGCGCCAACTCTAGCCACAGCACCATTGGTCCTCAAAAAAATGATACGTACGGATATCCCATCAGCAGACATGTAACTTGATTTTTGCAGCAGAATCAGGTTTGCTCCCCGCAACTAGGTGAGAGATCTTCACCGAGCCAGGGGCTTGTTCAACAACAACCTCATGTGTTCCATGCTGAATAGGAAGGTAGGGTTTTCCTTCCACATGAATCTCATTTTGAAATATTGGCCGAATCAGTTGCTGTTGAATTTTGTTGCTGTACATGAAGATGCAGTGTCTTCATGCCATGGATGATCAGATATGCGGCATTCGGGTTGAGAACACCACCCAGAACATGAGGCAAATTCCGAATTGTTGAGACCAACTTTTCAGAACTACTAATGCAACCTGCAATTACATCATTGTGTCCTGCAATATATTTTATTGCAGAATGCGGCACGAGAACAGCCCCAAGAGAAAGGATCTTCTGGTTTTGAGGAGTTGCAAATGTACTGTCTATGCAGACTAGTGCTCCTTTCCTGTGCAGAACATGCATTAATCTGAAGAGGAGACATGTTTATCAAGTTATTCTTGTTCTCATTACCAATCTGCTGTCAATCATCATCAATGATTAGGAACTTAGGAGGCGCCCCCCCCTCCCCATGTAGCCACTGCCAACAACACCATATTGTCACGCCGCAAAACCCACTCCAAGGGCATGACGGTCATTTCACACCTCAAGCCCAAAGGCTCAAAGTGGAAACAACACAAATATTCGTATTGTAACTGGAAAGAAATTTACCAATTACCAAATTCCTATTCAGAGTAGTAGCACAAAATTCTAAAGTCTCCGAGCATCAACTTTTTTAAAAAAAACTAACATATCAACTAGAGTGCTATTGTCCAAATAACTCCAAATTCAAATAATTTAAACGAAAAATAAATTTTAACATCTAAACAATGTCCAAAATAAAGTTTGAACCAAAATCCTAACAAAGAAAAATTTCCCCAGCCTAGCCATCACTCCTCGCCCGAACTGGGAGTACCTGAAAAATTATCAACAAAGGGGCATGAGCTTAAAGCTCAATAAGGAACATCAATGTAGTTTCATGGATCAAACATTTTCAATCATGTTTGCAAATAGGAGATATAATATATACTTATTTTCATAAAAAACTTTTGAGTTCGAAATACTGATATATTCAAACTTTCTCATATCCATTTCAAAACAATTTCTCATCCAAACCAAATCAAATGCTTTCAAAATATCTTACTCTAGTTATCAAATAACAAATGGTGCTCAATTAGGTGGGACTTCACAAATGAGTGACTAGTTTCAAATTTGTTCCATTTAAGGTGAACAAAACCAAAAGTCAACAATTATAACCCGTTGACTAGGGGCCATAAGGTCAACTATTATAACCCGTTGACTAGGGCCATAAGAACCAGAGTCAAACACTTTATTTCATTAATTCAAACTTGCAAAACAAAATATCATATCTTCAAAATTTTTCACTTTTCATAAATAAATAAAGAAAATTCTCAAAAAAAAAAAAACTTTCCATACAAAACACATATTTGATCCATGCGAAAAGATAAAAATAATAGCTTTACACATTTCAAAATACAATATAAAAAAGAAATTATTTTTCTTTTATAAAAATCTGCATTAATTTCCCTTACCTTGAAGAAGCACTCAAAATCTTGAAGTATTTAACTCTGAAAAATTTCCTCTTCACCTAACATAATATCATACACAATATTGATTATTGATTATTTATCCAAACATATAAATTTGAAAATCCTAAAAATATTTTATTTAGTATTAGGGATCCTAATTAATTTCTCATATTAATATTATTACCATCCAATATTATTTTCAACTTCCTAAACAATAATTTATTTCCTTTTTTTTCTAACTTATCTAAAATAAATCTTTTAAGAATATTTCTTTGCATTAAACTATTATTACTATTATTTAAATCTCCTACTGAAACTTAACAAATACCCCATGCAATTCTTTTTTTTTTTTCAACATGTCAAATCTTTCCTACGCTTCTTTCATCATTTTTTTTCCTTTCTAAAGTCAAAACTTTTAACCTCAATACTCACAATTTTATGTAATTTTCACATCCAAAACTATATATATATATAGATATTTTTATCTAGATCTATTCATTTGAGTAATCAAAATTTATTGATCTTCATTAATAAATCAAATTATATTCATAAATTTATAATCTTTTTGACCTAGAAATTAATTAAATGAACTCTAATCAAAATTGAGATATTCCAAAGAATATCTAAAGTGTTTAAAACTAATTAACAAATATAAAATATTAATTTAAAGATTAAAAATCTTACCTGAAAATTTGATCTTCAAACCCTAAACCTTCAAACCTTCAACCCTATGCTCTATGATCTTTCTGATCTCTATGTAAAAGGGTTTTCTGAATAGAGAATATAGGAAAGATATAATTTATATATAAGGGTTTTAAATATGAAAAGACTTTTTTACCCTTATTAAATTACTTTAATTAATTAATAATTTCTAAATTACGATTTTACCCCTAAATTGGGTTTGGGGCATTACAATATGGTGCAATAATATAGCTGCTGCATTCAAGATTTGCATCAACAACATCAGTTTTGTGTCTTCGAAAATGAAAATCTATTGGGCCGGTGTAAAGTTCTGGTGCAAATTCATGAACAGAAGCCCAATCACTGTTTAGAGCATCCAATTTGCTGGAAACCTTACAATATCCGCTCCAGATGCATATCGACTAAGGAAAGTGCCTTTAGTCCCCTCAAGAACTCAACATCATCAGACATACAACTTGTCTTGGCAATGCGTTTAATCGCAATAATTGACCCACATCTACTAAGTTGAACATAACACTCTCAAACTTTGATCAGTGCCATTCGGAGACAATGAAAGAGGGGCAAAGAGATGGTCGCTTGCCATTGAAATGGAGGAAAGAACTATGCTGGACATTAGTGACATGACTGGTACCAAGAGCACCATTTACTCATTCCATTGAATTCTGTGCATGCAAACTATCAAAAGACTTACCAACAATAAAATCTGCCCCTTTTTAAAGGTGCCATACTGATCAAACCTGGAAGGTGCCTTCTGGAGACTAATGTGAGAATGCTCAACTGTAAAAGAAACTGAATTATTTCCATAGGAGTCATATAGAAGATCCTCATTATCACAAGTCCCGAGGTCTTTTGTCCCAAAATGGCGTAACTTGGTAGTTGGTGAATGCACAAGGCTTGTTGGCTGGTCTACACTGGATGAGTCTCTATTATATGGTGAACAGTATGTGTCAAATATATTAGAGTCACAAGCACGTTTTGAAGGTCCAGTTGAGTATTGTCTACCATCTACGACTTCATCACCATCACGATCAATGACAGTTTCTTCAATGCTATCAGCTTACCGCATCCTTAAGTGTGGCCTATCATCTGAGTTGGCACCTATTTCCTAACTCCACTTACAAGGACTTGGGCTCCATGGTTCACATGACACTGCACAATCACCAACCTCACTACCAGAAGGCTGTCCTATCATTAGATCCCTTCCCATATCAGCATCATGCATATTTTCAGACATTGATGTCCAGTTTAAGTGGAATAATTGGGGAAACCCTTCTGTAGACCCTCAATTTTGTCCCTTTAGCACATGTCTTTAAAATTCGTTTTCAATGCTCCACAATAGTTCCTTGGTGGCCCATGGCTACTCATGCCACTTACCTTTTTTTTCGAGTCACCTCGGAGACTTTGGTTGAGGGATTATTTGATTCCTTATTATGACCCTTGGCAGTCTTGATTTAGACTTAGGCTTTTCTTGCTTTTTTTAAGATAGCTTTTAGATACACTTGGCCCATTAGGCACCACTCTTGGCCCATTTAGGCACCCATGGCCCAACCTTAGGCTCATTTAGGTTCACCTAAGCCCTTTTAGACGCATTGGGTCTATTAAGATTTTTTTAGCGTGACTTATATGACTTGCGTGTTTGCATGGCTCGTGGGGAAATTGTTAATTTGTTTATTTTTATTTATTTTTTTTTATTTTATTTTTAGTTTTAGTTTTATGATTATCATTCACTTTTTATTGGTTATCTTCCTCTTTATATTATTTTCCTTAACTTATTTATTTATTTATTATTTTTACCATTTTCTGATTTTTTTTTTTACTTATTTATCTATTCATTCAATTATTTAACTTCTAAAATTTCATGCTTTTTTGCAAGGAAACTTACCATTGGAGTTTAAGGAAAGTGGGACTCTCCTTGGAAGGTTTTGGAGGGGAATTTGAAATTGGAAAGATTGCCTTTGAATTGGAAGATTTAAGAAAAAAGGAAAGGGAGGGAAGGTGATGCTGGACGGGAAGGGAGAGCAGATTCGGTGATGAAGTGGGCTGGTTTTGAGAGGAGAATAGGGTAGAGGATTCGAAGACAGGAAGAGCACCATTGAGAAGAAAGGAGAAAAAAAGAGTGAACAAGCAACAAAGGATTCGGGATGGAAGTTTGGGAGAAGATTTCTCGGTTTAAAGAAAAGATGCAGTGGCAGGGAGCCGAGCAATAGGGAGAGGAGATCGTGCAGAAGCGATTCAGGTACGCACCTTAACTCTCCTTTATTGCGATTTGGTTGGCTCTGAGATTGTTCCAATAGGTTGATGAGGGAGAGAACCGATTTGCCAAGACTCGAGATAAATATGAACCTTATGATCCCTAAAGAATTCGCAGATTATACAGTAGGATTTGCCTCCTTATATTCATCAACCTAATGATGGGACGATTATTGGTGCTACCGCTGAGGGGAGTAATGCCATTGTTTCTTCATGGTTGAAGGATAGCTTACGCCACTCGTCTGCTCCTGTTGCACTGACTTTTATAGAAACAACAGAGCCTGTGAAGGAAAAACAGGGGAGAAATTCTGGGAAGTTTGATTTTTTTTGTTTCTGTTAGAAAATGGGAGTTCATACTGCAACTGATGATCCTCATGGAAGCAGCCTTGTTGCCATTCTCTGCTGATCTTATCATTATATGGAGAGGGATCACCGACTTCGAATAGCTAATTCTTTAATGAATCGGTATTGTAAATTCAATTCAATGGTTCATGTACCCAGATTGTTTGATAAAACTCCTCACCCAAAATCCCCTAGAAAGAGGCCTTCCTAGAAACATAGGTTCCTTTGACATGGACTCCACTGCCCAAAATTTTCGATGACGCAAGATGTCAATCAAACTATCCCAGATGGTTCATATGAAGTGAAAAATTCAAATTCCTTTGTATATAGAGCATTATTGAAAGAACCTTATGTTGGTAATGTGTGCTTAAGAGCCTATAATGATCAATCAGACTTCGAGATCAGTGAACCAGAAGCATTTTATATTGCCTTTCTTGGTTTTACTTCTTTTTTTAATTCACAATCAAGACGCTGCAGTTTCGGATGACCAGGACATACTTAATCTTAATGGCTCACCCTTCAATACACCTGAGGTTCAAACTGATACAACAGATAAATCAGTCTCTGTACGGAATATTTCTGATGATTCCCTTGTAGTCTCTGATGGGAAAGTGACAACCGATGAGAACTCTGGACTGGTCTTCAGTTTGGATTGACTTCTTTCCAGAACTTATTGACAAGCAGCTCAAATTTGGCATCCATATCTTCTACTAAAGAACAGCTATTGTCTCTTTACGGGTGTTTCTCCGTGTCTGTTGCTTCAGAAAGTAACATTCTCCAACTTTGCTTTTAAACTTGTGGTTCGAGGATAACTGATCTTTCATCATTCTAGAAAGTTTCGGAGATATCAAAGCTTTGAATGAATTAGTTGCAGCCTGATTAAGTTTTCCTAATGATTACGCATTATAATCCCATTAGTCACAAGGAACCGCAATGTTAAAGCTTCCTCCACTTCCTTTCATTCTCACTCTATGGAACTTCGATGATCCAGCAATATGCTGCACCCACGTAATAGCAGCACACTGCTCCAATACTAACACATAGGGGATCTGCACTTGTTCTAGTTGCTCAACTTGGTGGTCAGTTTTTATGGTGATACTGTGAAGAACCTAATTGAAACAATGGAGGATCTCGGAGGAGGGGACTAGCAGCACTCATGAGGAAGAGAGGAAGAAAGGAAACGATTCAGATGTGTATTTCCTAGATGATCCCTTCAGTGTAGTGGATGCACATACAGCTGCAATTCTTTTCTATGCATGCGTCATAGCTGACCTTGCTCATAAAATCGTCAGTCTAATGACTCATCAAGTGGAGTTTCTCTTTGAAATTGATAAAATTTTGGTTGCGGAAGCTGGATAGATAACTCAATCAAGAAGCTATGAGAAGCTCTTGACATCCGGGACAACATTTGAGCTGCTTGTAAATGCATATAAGAATGCAATAACAGTATTGGAATTTCCAAATCATGTACAAGTAGAACCTCAAAAATTGGATCAGAATCTGCTAGAGAAGTCTCATGGATCTCTCTCCACCAAAGAAAACAGTGAAGGGTAGATTTCTATGAAGGAACTGCCTGGGGTTCAGCTCGCCAAAGAAGAAGAAACAGAGATTGGTGATGTTAGCACCTGAAGTTATTATATCTTGTGTCCTTAAGTTTATTGAGAATCTGTTGAACATTGATAACGAATTGGATGATGAAGACATCACTATCGAAAAGGAAAGAAAGCTCATAATTCTGATGCATGTGTAGAAGCTTTGCAACTTATTCGAGATATTATACCAGTTTCAGGGAGTGAAACTTCTCCAAAAAAATCTTGAATGCCATTTCTCCTCTGCTAATTTCTGCTAGACTGGATATACGTTTGGTTATTTGTGGCCTTCTTGGTGATCTTGCTGAAACTGATCCTTAGGTACTCTCTGTGGCAAATCTCATAAATGAATTGAATGTGACCTCTGTTATGGAAACGAGTGGCCTGGATTATGACACCATAGTTTATGCTTATGAAAAGATTAGCATGGAGTTCTTTAATAATATCTCAGAGAATCAGGCACTGGTCATTTTATCGCATTGTATATATGATATGTCATCCAATGAACTGACCTTAAGGCACAGTGCATATAGGTCATTGGTCTCTTTGTTGAATTCTCCGTCCAAACTCTTAGACTTGAAGTGAAGAGTGATCGTGAAATGTCTGAAGCAATAGTAACATCCATACCTGATGATTATTGGACTGAAGCATGCATTCAGCGCATGATAAACAAATTCCTTTTGGAATTGGCAGTATGTTGGGCATAGAGTTTGCTAAGAGAGTTTCTGAAACTATTGAGTTGGCTCTCTATATTTGATTGAATGCGAGACATCATAAGAATGCTGTAGGGGAGCAGAATGCTGCAATTCTGGGTAGATGAGCAACTTTAATGATGGACAATATGAAGCTGCTGCACAGCTTCATTCTCAAGCTCAGCAGATTAGTGGAGTTCTATATCCTAAAGATGCTACAGAAAGTGGAAAGCTTTTGTGACTAAAGCAACATTTTTTCCCTATGCAATGCCTCACTTCAGGACATCGTTTTCAGATTCGAGGAGAAGATGCTTTTTTTTTTGTGGGGACTGCCGTCATTGATTTGAATACCAAATGCAGGGATATAGATCAAGTTGTGAAGGAATTTTGTGAATGCCAATCTGCAATGTAGTTTCCCGGACTATCATCATCTCTGGTTTTGTTTAGAAGGATGACGACACCAATTGTTAAATGAGATATGCAGTGAAAGAGGCAACAATGGGGATGGTGATCCTTGTCATGATAAGGGTTTTGAAGGTCATTATTCATGCTTCAAATGCTCAGAAGTATGCGATAGTTTTGAAGTGAACCAGAAGTCATTGCCAAGGAGAAAAGGTAAAGGTTCCAGAGTTAAGCATGCAGGCGACAAGAGCTTATTTCAAATCATCTATGTTATTATCGGTTCTCCGTTAATTCATGTTCTATTTCATATTTTCAAAAGAGCAAGTGCACGTGGCTGCCCTATTAGAAAGCACTTTGCAGCAGCGCCCTACCCTAGAGTAGAGACTGGTACAAGACAGCAAGGTCTTATTACCTCATTTCTTCCTACTTATGAAGATGGATTATGCCCACTCCTATAAAGAGCAATTCTGAACAGAACGGGAATCTGTGTTCGGATCTCTTCCAAAACAGAGTCCCTTGTTTGGCGCGCTCTGAAGCTTTTCTTCCTTAATAGAGAGCAGGATATATCAGCATTTCTACTAGTTGATTTGGGAATAGTCAAGTATCCAACTTATAATTGCATAAATTCAGAACATATCTTACCAGGCTTGAATGATTTACTTATTTATGAAGAGACCATTGAAAACGATGCTGACCTGGGTGGACAGATTCAAGCAATTCCGACCTGATCAGGCCTGAAACGTTCAGTGAGGGTTGGTTGGTAGAAGTGACAGTAATAGAGGACATTTAAATAACCAAACATCAGGACTTGTTCAAGAAGCTGATGCGTTAAAACCTGAAAGACAGCGAATCTAATTGGCTCGTACACTCTACCAGGATGCCGGTATATATCCCTTGGACGTCCCATTCAGTGCAGTTGAAGCACATACTGAAATGAATCTATTGAATGAACATGTAATGAGTGCATTATCAAGGAAAACAGTCCTACTTATGACCCACCAAGTTGATTTTCTTCCTGTTTTGGTTCTGTTTTGTTAATGTCAGATGGGAAGATCCTACATGCGGCACCTTATCATTAGTTGTTGACATCAAGCCAAGAATTTCAGGACTTTGTGACTGCACACTAACAGACTGCTGATTCTGAAAGGCTTACAGAGGTTGCTCTACCTCGTAGATGTGAAAACCTCTACAGGAGAGATCAAAAGAACTCATATTCAGAAAGAGTTTAATGCGTCTGGATGTGATCAATTAATCAAGCAAGAAGAGAGAGAAATAGGAAATCCATACTTTATGCCCTACATGCTGCATCTAAATCAAAATAAGCAATTTTGGCTCTTCCCCACAGAGAGGGATGAAGATCACGGGAGTCCAGAAGATGATGATGATGGTTCTGAGTATGAAGGTGATGACACAGATGGTTCAGATGCTGGAAGCAATCTTTACAAGGATGAAGATGACAGTTCAGGAACTTATTGGGAAGTCAGACTGAATAGATTGGACTTGCTATCATGTTGAACTCATGAAGTTTGATATGGAGATTCAACTACAGTTCTAGGTCCAGCAAAGGCCATTGTTCAAATTAAACCTTCCGGAGTGGAAGTCCATTGCATTGCCATAGATTATGAGAATATGATAAGCATAACAGGCTTAAGGCCTGGAAACATTGCCATAGATTCAAGATGGAATAGGCCAAATTGTCATTCAACCACTAACTACTCAAGAAAATCTTAACAGCTCCAAAAGACATCAGTAACGAGCAGATCATCCAACTTCGCGCCTTTCATGTGATGGTCCTGATTCATAGAACAGAGAAGAAGCCTGTTGAGAAGGAACTTTCAGGAGAAACGAGAGAATGGTGGAGCTTGGTGTCTTCTTGGCAGCCACTCTCAAAAGTTCAGAGATGTAGGATCCATCAGAAAGTCTCTAGCTTACTACCCATTTGCCTTCACACATGCGACTAGGTTGCTGAATCCTTTTGACTGAGGGTTAATTTTTTTATTATGGACAATTTTATATGCCTGAAGAATGAGGAGTCATCAGAGGAACTGGGCATCTGAAAATCAATTAGGACACGAGCACTCAGTTGAAGAAAATTATCTGTGAGCAAGTTGACGATAGAAGCAGAACTCAGATGTTAATTACACTCAAACGACCTCATAACATTCTCTGAACCTGAATTAGAAGAAATGTTGGGAGACGTCAGTCGGAGTGCACCAAGTTCTTGCTCAGGTTGTGAAGAATTCCATTTCAGCAATCTACAGAAGCATCCTCAGGCAACCTAAGTAATTCAGTCTCAAAAGCAGCCTAGACACTAATCCAACTTGGCCACCTTGCCACACATCATACTCCTCCGAATGTTTCTCCTTCTTCTTTTTTGTGATCTTATGCATCTTAAAGCTAGATTTCAAAATCTTTTTCTATAAAAAAAATAAGTCTAATTTTCTTAAAAATTCCTTGGGAGTTTCTAGGCTTAAAATCCAGATTTCAACAAATCTTTTGCTGTCATTTTCCTTCCGACATGCGTTTTCACTATTTTATTTGATTTTTCGGCTATTTTCATGGTTTTCTCGATTTTCAACAAGCATGAACAAAATTCATGATTCCAAATAATGGAATTTATAGAATCAACTCATGTAAAATTAATTAGGGCTTTGGAGGGGGGCCCGACATTCATGATATTTCCTCAAATATTTTTTGTTTGATATTTAATTAATTGTGCTTTCTCTTTGAGATACGTGAGATTATTATACACCTATCATTAAGCAATCTTGTTTCCCATAGAGGCATTTTAGCTTGCTATCCAGGTACGCTCTTTCACACCTATTTTTGAGAATTCTATAGACACATATGTTACTGATGACTATACCCATACATGATGTGATTCTTGGATGTTTTGATATATGCTTGATTTGCTTGGATAAAACACTTTGTGTGATATATCATCTAAACTAAGCATTGATGTTTTATGATAGCGCTTGAGAAGCGGTCCGGGTACGCATCCTAACCTTCTTTTATTATGATTTGATCTTGTTTGGCATGCTATTTTTTTTGCAATCACCTAGCCTACTTAGGTATCCATAGTTAACTGATTAATGGCCACACCTCCCTTAACTTTGTCAGTAAAGACCTTTATAGGGCTTAGAGGGGTGCTACCTCCTTGAGGTACCTTCCCAATAAGTAACCTGATCCCCGGACCTAGACTCAGGTTTCCCAAAGACATGCTTTTTCCAAAACTATGGAGTCATTTTTTAGGGTTTTTCTTTCTTGTTTTATTTTCCCTTTAAAATAAAAATAAAATAGGTGGCGACTCCAACTTTTTCTAAAATTAATTTTTCACAAATAAAAAAAATGAGTCTTGCCGATCGAGTGGGGACGCACGTGAAAAATGCGGGTCCACACCTTCCTCTATCAGAATTCATTGGTCCGGCATCAGAATGACATTTACCATCTGGAACATGCACGGATGGTAACAATGGAGATGCTTTATTTGTTGCATTCTCTGCTTTTGCATTGGAAGTTTCAACTCCTCTAGCACGGGTACAGGATGACCTCTTAGGAGCTAAAGATATGTTAAATTCCACAAGCTTTCCTTTAGAAAGCTGACCAAGAGGTGTATCTGAACCTTATTTGGCATGACTAACAAGCTGTCACTTTTACACATATTCTAAGCATCTTTCTAGAGGCTTAATAGAAAAGGAATCCTCAAGTTTACAGAGGAGGGAAGATAAACCATGCTTAGCATTCGGAAAAGTTTGTTGCTATCGACATCTTCACCATCCTGAGTACTTGGGACTGTCGGTGCAGGTGTGGAACTACCAAAAGAGTTGTTACTCAAACCCAGAATTCTCAACCGTATGAAAAGTGACCCTCATGAAACTTTCTCAAAATCACCCCCAAACAAGATGGCCAACCCAAATGAGATCCTCAGACCCCGGACTTACCAGAAACAGGGAAATGAACAAAAGAAGATAGAAGCAAGACAATGACTGAAGAAATAGGTCAAGGAAAATCAAGTAAATCATGAACATATAGAGCCTCATTTCAGGTAACATCCATGGGCTAATACAGGTGGAATCCAAAGGAAGCAAGAGTGTGATTTTTTGTAATCATATTCAGTGATGAGTACATATTCAAATCATTCATAAAACAGAGGAATGCTCAAGTTGTTCATAAATAGATCCAAAGGAGCCAGACTAGAATTAGGCAAAAAAAAAAATGCATAAAAATGGTCTTAGATTCCACAAATATAAATAGTATCAGATGTCCACATTCAAGCATCCAAATGAACCCAAAATCAGCAAGAAACAGGATAGAACAGTTTGAAACGGGAAATGTAAAGCGTGTTGAAATCATACCTGGACCAAAACCACAAGCTCCTCCTCTACTCAGCTAGAAACGCCTCTTTCTCCTTTCTCACTCTCTCTGGAACCCCAGGAACCTATAAACTTCTTTTCTGTCTCAAGCAACCTACGCTCCTCTCATCACTGTCTGCTCCTCTCTCTCTTAAAGAATACCTCCATTTTCTTTCCACAGCTTGCAACTCTCTCTATCTTTCTCGTTCTCTCCCTTAAGCTCTCTCGTTCTCTTAGTCTTTTTCTCCCCAGCAAGCTTGCTCCCCAAGCCACCAAATATCTCTCTTCTAATGACCTTAGAATCTTCCCATGCACGTGTCATATTCTCATTGCACCTTCAGTCCACTCATCTGATTCTCCAATGCCCTCTCCAAATATGACACGTGGATCTCTAAGGTTCCTCCATGTGGCAAAATAAGCAGCTGCAAGAATGACCCAAAATGGGGGTCTACAGCGTGTTATGAAAAACATAAATAAACAAGAAAAAAATAAGACACAAATTTAAGTGATTGAAAAATAGCAGAAAAATAATCCACTATGTAAAAAATTGGTACAAAAGGAAAGAGTATCATGGGAGTACCACAAAACCCAAAATCCTATTGGCTCAATCCCTCAGCTACCACCATAGACTCCCAAAAGATCCATAATTTTCTTCACCATATATAGCATCGACAAATTTTTATGGTCAGACTACAAAAGAATTTGAGTCACCAAACTCTAAAACTCTAACAAAGAGAAAGTTTACCTTCATGTTCTGATTTTGAAACTCCACAAGCAAGAGATCAACATCGGTGAGAAATGGGTTTGGTAATGGATTGGCAGATGCGTATGACCAAGAACGAGGATGGTAAGCGGAAGTGTCGATTGTGGAAATGGATGCAATCACTGGATTGTGACAGCATGGAGAGGAAAATCATAGCCACGGTGTTGTAGGGGAGAAGGATTGTTGATGCTAACATCAATCATGAGGGTGACGCATGAATGAAGACCGTGGGTGGAGCCACGCGCGGTTAGGATAAGGCTATGAGAGGTGCGGTGCATGGAGATAGATAGGGACTGCCATGGCGGTATGGACCGGTGGTTCAGTTTGGCATGTGGCAACCGAAGGTGGCTAGATGGAAAAGAGGCTGTGACGGCGTCATAGAGGTCCTAGGATGATGATGCAAATGATCAAATGACCATAGGGAGCTGTTAATGGTGATGGGCCTATGGAGAAAAGTTGTTGACCCAATCCTGATGTCCCCAAAACACCCCTCTTTAAAAACCCAGACTGTTCGAATTTTTTATTTTTTTTAAAAAAAATCTACCTAATTCTTATTTTCCAACGCTGCTCCAAATCCCATCGAGATCAGCGTGTTTCTTCACCTCCCCTAGAATGCTGGATATCACTAAAAAAATTCACACTCCATTCCCTCTACTCTGCTCTAAGATGACCCTCTTTTCTTCAATCGTAGAAGTTCCAAAGAAGACTCCCAAAGACATCTCAATCTCCTCCCTTTCTGTGGTCGGTTTCTTCCCAACGTAACCGACCCCCTCTGAGTCCTCTCTGGATGGTGACTGTTCCTCCCAAAAAATCCCTATAGTAGCCTTGTTGACTTTTTCCCCAAAAACTCATTCCTTTCCTAGAAAAAATTATTGTCCTCTCCTAAAAAAATTCCCCCATAATCCTTTTCTTTCCAAAAAAAAAAAAAACCAAAAACAATTCAAATGCAGCCATATATCCCTCCCCTCTGGTGCGTGTCAATCATCTCAAAAAAATTCTTTCCGTGTAGGTATCCCAAAATACCATATGCATGAAGTCTGTCTCAATCCTTTCTTAATGTGAATCCTTTTGTATCAACCTCATTTTAATTCATCCAAACACATATATTATCATGATCTCCACAGCTCAAAATCCTCTCAATATGTGCATCGTGCCCCTAGGATCCTCAAGTCTCCTCTATCCCATGTACAACCCGGTCCTCTTAATTGGAACGTCACCAAATTCTCATGCAAAAATAAAAAGATATACAAGTTAAAAAAAACTTGGAAAAAAAATAAAACAATAGAAATCATGAAAATCTTTATAAGGAAAATATAAGATATCAATACATAGATATATGAGAAAAACTAAAATATTAATTCATGCAAATAAAAATAAATAAATAAATAAAATCAACAATCTCATGCAATTTTTATGAAAATAATTAAGTAGATGAATAAATAAAAAATACTAGGCACATGCAAGTGTTAAAATTATAAATCATGCGAACTATGTAAGCCATGCATGAATGTGAGCCATGTGACCTAAAGGTGACCTAAATGGACCCAGGTGCATCTAAAATGTGTCTAAGTGAACCTAAGTGATTTATGATGCATCTCAGTGACCTAAAAGGTGTACCTAAACATGCCTAGGTATGCTATTCTAAAGGTGTACCTAAATGGGTTCGAGTGATCCTAAACAAGCTAGGGTGTCCTAAATGGGCTAAGTGTACCCTAATGTGAACCTAGGTGAACCTAAGTAGGTCTAGTGAGCCTAAATGGGCCTAGGGGTGTCTAAAAGGTGTTTAAGTGACCTAAGGTGATCAGGATAGTGCCTAAATGACCTAGGGTAATCAAGACAGTGCCTAAGTGACCTAGGGTGATCAAGAATGTGCCTAAGTGACATAAGGTGAAGTACAATGTGCCTAGGTGACCTATAGTGAGCCTAAATGTGCCTTAGGTGAATCTAGGTGAAGTGTAATGTGCCTCGGTAACCTAGGGTGAGCCTAAGAGACCTAAGGTGTGACTCAGTGATCCTAAATGACCTAAGGTGATCAATAAGGTACCTAACTGACCTAGGGTGAGTATGTGTAATTTGGAAGGTGCCTAGGTGACCTTGGGTGAGTCTAAGTGACCTAGGGTGATTAGAAAAGTGCCTAAGTGACTTAGGATAATCAAAGAAGTGCATAAGTCATATAAGGTGATCATAAATGTGCTTAAGTGACCTTGGGTGATCTAGAATGTGTCTAAGTGGCCTAAAAAGTGTACCTGAATGTGCCTAAGTATGTTGTCCTAAAGGTGCACCTAAATGAGCTATCCTAAAAAAATAATAAAAAGAAAAAACCTAGATCTAACTTAGGGCCACCAATGGTCACAATGAAGGGCAAAAAAAAAAAAAAAAAAAAATCCCTTTCCAAGGTGGCTCAAAAGGTAATTTGTATGAGTAGGAATGGGCCACCAGGGAACTACTATGAAGTACTGAAAGAATACCTCTTAGGGCATGTGCCAAGAGGACAAATAAAGGGTCTACAATATTATTAAATAATAAAAAATATATATATATTTTGAGTATAATATTTATTAGAACTTTAGCCTAAAGGATTCCTTTAAATCTCAAGATGATTCATGGGAAATTTCTACATATGTTCTGTTAGGATTATATGAAATTTCTAGATATGTTCCTTTAGGATTACACAATTCATGTAAGAGGATTATGAAAAAAAATATGTTTTTTTCATCATCAATGATCAATCTATATATTAAATTCTCAAAATATTGATTTTCATAAAACTAAATAATAAAGAATTTTGAGTCAAAACCCAACACATTAGATATTAGATATAAAGTCTCACATATGCAATTAAAAACTTATTATCAAAATAGAAACTCTATAAATAGTAACTTTATTATAAACCGTATCTTATCTAATCAAGAACACGCTGTGTGCAGACTCTACTTTGTTCAGGTGTGAGTGTTGGTTCTCAAGATGCTGCTTTCTTTAATCGAAATGGAAAACCCGAATTCCGCATGGGATGAAGAAGAAGAGAGCTGCCTCCCCATCCCTCCACTTGATGATGGGGTTTTCTCTTCTTATCATCCCACCACATTGGCTCTCTTCCAGGTATCCCATTTTTAAAAAATTTTATTAATTGATTTTTTTGAAATTTTTACTTTCTTGATCATTACCAAATAAGAATGGCGCTGTCATACTGGCTGATCTATTCCTCTGTGTTGTTTCACAAACCAACATGATCAAGTTCTTCGATGAAATTGATGAGAATGGAAGTAAGGATATTTGGTTTTCGAATTTTCATTGGCTTCCTTTTTTAGACAAACTGATTATTCAATTTTCTAAAAAATCCGTTTGTTATAAATTTGGTGTAGATGTTCGAGACAACACGAGAACTTCTTGTGGTGGGAGAGAAAAATAGCAAACACAAGGTAGAGGCAAAGAGATGAAGATACAAATTGAAGTTCTGAAGCCAGTGTTGGAAATTTTTATATGGGCTAACATTAATTGAATAATTTGTATTTGCAAAAACGGGTTAATGGATAGTCTATTGTATAATGAGCCTCATTATCTAGTGATCACATTTTGGATTGGGTTTTGCATCTTTTGAGTAGAAGCTCAGTTGAGTGGCAAGTGTAGGCTATGGGTCTCATTGAAGCCCATTATGGGAGGGCCCAATGAGAACCCAATATTGAGTTCTGCTAAGTCCCCTCTCTAATCTAGATAAAAAGGGTATTTTCTGTTTTCCCATCGAGCCACCATAGCTGTTATCAAGATCGTAGAGAAGAAGACTTGGTTGCAACAATTAATCATTTTTTTTGTGATGGCTCAAACAAGTATGTTCTTTATAGTGATTTCCTATTGTTAGTATCCTTTAATCATGTATGATTAATTTATGTGATTATGAAAATATTCTACATGTGGTATCAGAGTCAAATTTACATGATTTAGGATCTACAATTGGAAATCGAAAATAAAATTTTTGGTTTCTTATTTTATTTTATTTTCGGAGTCGAATCTGTGATCTATGACTATGTATGGTTCTTTTTTTTGTTTCTTTTGATTGTGAAACCTTAGGCCTTTTGTTCCTCTTGTCACAAGCTTCAAATTGAAATATTATATGCACAATTTCGTTGTTTAATTTGGGAGTAATTAAGTTTTTTTAAAAAAAAATTTCGGAATTTTCTTGTTTAAAGATTCAAGAAAAAATTTATTTGTTCAAATTATTGTGTTTTACTCAAATTAAACTCTTAGATTTTGTTGTTTACTTTTATTATAGTTGATATGTAGCATCAATTTCAGCTTTTTGGCTCAATTTTGTGAAAATTGAAAATTCGAAAATATGGGTATGAACCCTAGAAATTTCGTTTTATATTTTTTAAAAAATTGAGCAAGATTGAGAAGCTTTTTTGTTTAATTAATTGTTGTAGAGAGATTTCTTATATTGTTAAGGTAAAAATGCATGTAAAATAAGGCCAAAATAGGTGTTAAAATAAAGTTTTTCGATCTTGGTTATGGAGGTATGAAAAACCGAATTTTGTTAATCAATTATGGAGATCTTTAAGTTGTTTTTTCTTTTTTATGATTAAATGTCTTAGAATTGTTAGAAACAACCTAAAGTTTAAAACCCCTCAAGATCCCGATAGAAAAACCCTTTTTTTTTTCAATTGTTTGTAATCCGGGTTGCAACCGGGTCATTTGACCCGTATTGCAGAATTTTTGACCCACTGTTGGAGGTTGAAGATGACCTCCAGCACATGCCACACGTGCCACACGTTCCCCACTAGCGGGTCAACTGTGTGAGAAGTGTGTAACCTCATCCGGTGTCCGTTTTGAGCCCCGTTTTTTCCTGTGCATTCGTTTTTTTTAATCTATTTTTTTGGATATATTATTTTATTTTTTGGGGGTCAAAAATATTTATTAAATAATTATTACTTATTTATGTGATTTAATTAGCTTAAAATTATTTTTTGGTATAATTTTCTGTTGAGAATTTACCAGAAATTATGCTAATATATATGGAATAGGAGTGTAGTACTCACACTCTCTAGATTGAAACTTTTTCAAGCATACTCTCCTACTTGGTCTAAATCACATAAACTAGTTAAATAATTAGTTTAAAGTGTAATAAAAAAAAAATTTTGTTCAAATTCTTGCAACTGTAATTGATCATTTTGTGACGTACTTCATCTTGTTTGATCATATGCATATATATCGCTAATATGCACTATTGTTGTTACGCAATATTGTTTTTAATTTACCCAATTTTGGAACATTGCATGTGAATTGTTGAGGTTATTTCACCAAAGTGATTTAACCATCAAAATTTGCAAGTTTATGAGTTCCTATTTTATTGATGGGGAAAATTTTAGATTAATTTGTACAATCTCTTGCCCAAAGGGGGTTATTGTGCAAATTAATTTAACAACATGAGGATATTGAATGAGATAAATAATTTGATAAATTTATTTGTCCAAAGGAAATAAATTTTAATGAATTATTTGTTGATCGTCATGCTTAGAGAATAGTTTTTTATTGTGGGTTCTGCCCAAAGGGGAGTTTATGATAGTACAATTGATTCTTGTATTGTATTGCTTATGCTTATTTAAGCATTTTACCTATTGCCCATAATTGATCTAGTTGCAAAATTTTGTCAATCAGTTTCCTTTGTTGTGAACAACAATAATGCTACAATTGAAATTCTAAGTGGGTCGAACTATAAGAGATGGAGATTAGACATAGAGTTTGTTTTAGGAATGATGGACTTTGACATGGCTCTACGTGAAGATGAACCTCCTAAGCCTACTAATGAGAGCACTGAAGCTATGAGAGGTCATTATGCGAAATGGGAAAGATCGAACCGTTTGAGTCTCATTTCAATCAAGAGGTCCATTATTGAGCATTTCCTTGGAGGAATACCTGAGAGCAACAATGCTAAGGAATTTCTCGTTGTTGTGGCAAATAGATACCAAACATCTGACAATGCCGAAGCTGGGCATTTTATGGATGAATTGATGAATATGAGGTATGATGATATGAAAGGGGTTTGTGAGTATATCCTAAAAATGGTGCATCTTCAGACTAGATTGAAAACACTAGACATTCCCATTCTCGATAAGTTTATTGTTCATCAAGCCCTCAATACTCTACCATCTTCTTTAAGCCAAATCAAGACTGCATACAACACCCTAAATTAGTCTTGGGGTGTGAATGACCTGATCACTAAGTGTGTGGCTGAGAAAGAAAAGCTAAAAAGAGAAAAGAATGAATCTACTCATCTCGTTGCTCTTGGAAAACCGAATAATCAAAAGAGAGTTGAAAAGGCTAGAAAGCCCAACTTCCGCAGTCATAAGAAAAGCAAGAATTTCAAGAAGTGTGGAAATGAGGAGATCACAAAGAACTAGAAGACCTGCCTTATCTAACGATTATTATGTTTACCTTGGAGAGGGAGAGTATGACATTAGAGAAGAAGTGGACCCTACTACTTATCGTGAAACTCTCAATAGTGATAAGGCAAATGAATGGCTGATTGCCATGAGAGACGAGATGCAGTCTATGTCAGACAATGATGTTTGGGAACTTGTTGATCTTCCCAAAGGATATAAACCCATTGGATGCAAATGGGTATACAAGACCAAAAGAGACAACAAAGGAAATGTTAAAAGATATAAGGCTTGGTTGGTTGTTAAAGGGTATACATAGCGAGAGGGCATTGATTTCACTGAGACTTTCTCACCAGTCTCTATAAAAGATTCCTTTAGGCTAATTATGGTGTTGGTAGCTCATTTTGACTTAGAGCTTCATTAGATGGATGTCAAGACAACTTTTCTCAATGGTGATTTGAGTGAGGAGGTCTACATGTCACAACCTGAAGGATTTAAGGAAAATGGAAAAGAGAACATGGTATGCAGATCGAAAAGGTTAATTTGTGGTCTCAAGCAAGCTTCTCGTCAGTGGTACTTGAAATTTGACAAAATTGTGACGTCTTTTGGTTTTTTTAGAGAACAAGTTTGATCAGTGCATTTACATGAAAGTCAATGGGAGCAAGTACATTTTCATGGTTCTCTATATCGATGACATTCTACTTGCTAGTAGCGATGTGAATCTCTGGAATGATACCAAGCGTATTTTGTCTGCTAATTTTAACAGGAAGGATCTTAGAGAAGCATCTTTTGTGTTGGGTATTAAGATTTATCGTGATAGATCTCGAAACCTCCTTGGACTATCTTAGAGAGCCTATATCAATCATGTGGTTAAAAGATTCAATATGCAGATGTGCAAAGCAGGTAATGTACCTGTTGTGAAGGGAGATAAACTCGGTAATGAACAGTGTCCAAAGAATGATTTGGAAAATGATGCCATGAAGACTATTCCTTATGCTAGTGCCATTAGTAGCCTGATGTATGCACAAGTATGTACGAGACTTGATATCACCTTCATTGTTAATGTTTTTTGGTAGATATTTATCGAACCTTGGACATGATCATTAGGTTGCTGCAAAGAAAGTCATGAGATATCTACAAAGAACGAAGGATTTTATGCTTGTGTATAGGAGGGTGGATAATCTCGAGGTAGTTGGATATTCAGATTCTGATTTTGGTGGTTGTTCTGACGATGGCAAATCTACTTCAGGATACATTTTTATGTTAGCTGGTAGAGCCATTTCATGAAAAAGTGTCAAACAGAGCCTAATTGAATCCTCGACCATGTATGCTGAGTTTGTAGCTTGTTAAGGTGCATCATCTCAAGCTATTTGGCTAAGAAATCTGATTTCAGAGTTGCAAGTTGTTGATCCCATCTTTCGACCCATTGTGATTTATTATGACAATAATTCAGCTGTGTTCTACTCTAAGAACAATAAGATTAGTACGGGTTCTAAGCATATGGAAATCAAGTACCTTACAGTCAAGGACTTAGTAAAAAAAAGAGATATTGTGATTGAGCACATAAAAACTAAGTCCATGCTAGTTGATCCTCTAACTAAAGGTTTAAAGCCCATAACGTTCAAGGAACATGTTGTGAATATGGGTGTCATTAAGTCTTTTGATTCTTTGGTTTAGTGGGAGCTTTTGTGATTTCTCTTATTTCGATTATTGTTTTGTGTAAGCATTGATCATTATTGTTATGTGACTTGCAAAATTAAAATCTTTTTATTATGATCATCATAATTAAGTATTATATTATAGCATGTCATAATTGAATTACATACAACATGGTATCTTGAGATATTGAACCTTAAGAATTACAGTTGTATACTATTGGATGTCACAAATACCATTATTTTAAGATCTTGTGGTGCATTGTTGGTGACATATGACTTGTTAAAGTCAAGCAATTTCATATTGTTTAGAAATTGCAGTAATTTCATTTTGTTGAGAAATTGTAATTACAATTTCATTTTGTTTGTAAATTGTACTGAGGACTAATAAGAAACAATGCATATAGATGATGATCACATGTTGGCATTGATTTCTTACTACACTACTGGGTTTACGATCCATGTCGATATGGTTATAAATATTTGTGACTATAAGGGGCATTATGTTTGTTGAGATTAACATATAGACCATCATAGTCCAATATTAAGACCATGTTGGACCGGATAAGTTTATCAAGATGCTACTTATAGATTATCAGTTCTTTATAAAAAATAAAAAATAAAAAATGTGGCCACACAAAATAAACTTTTCTGTACATAACCCGAGAGTCTTATTTTCAAAATGAATTTAATGAATCCTAAAAAAAAAATTAATGTAGCCCAAGTGGGAGAATGTTGGAAATTTTTTTATATGGGCTACCATTAATTGAATAATTTGAATTTGCAAAAATGGGTTAATGGATAGTCTATTGTATAATGAGCCCAATTAACTAGTGATCACATTTTGGATTGGGTTTTGCATCTTTTGAGTAGAAGCTCAGTTGAGTGGCAAATGTAGGCTATGGGTCTAATTGAAGCCCATTATGGGAGGGCCCAATGAGAACCCAATATTGAGTTATGCTAAGTCCCCTCTCTAATCTAGATAAAAAAGGTCTTTTCTGTTTTCCCATCGAGCCACCATAGCTGTTATCAAGATCATAGAGAAGAAGACTTGGTTGCAACAATCAATCATTTTTTTGTGATGGCTCAAATAAGTATGTTCTTTATAATGATTTCCTATTGTTAGTATCCTTTAATCATGTATGATTAATTTATGTGATTATGTAAATATTCTACAACCAGGAGAACCCTTAAGCGGGCTTGAGGGACATTCAAAACCATGCTCCATCCCCATAGCTGATGATCACAAGGCATGTAGAGACAACCCTGACTGAGCAAGATATCAATATTCGTGAAGTGCTCAACGACGCCGAGGATAAGCAGATTACAAGTTCCTCTGTCAAAGTCTAGCTTGCTAACCTCAGGATCTTGACCTATGACATGGAGGACATCCTTGACAAGTTCAACATCAAAATGCTGCGACGCAAGCTAGCAGTGCAACCTCAGGTCGCCGCCATTGCCGCCGCCGCCACCACCAGGAAGGTATGGTGTCTCATCCCTACTTGCTGTACTAGTCTCACTCCCAGTCATGTTATTTTCAATGTTAGCATGGGGTCCAAGATCAAGGATATCAACAACTGCTTGGAAGATATTTCCACTCGCAAAGCCCAACTAGGTCTGGAAAAGGTTGCAGGAACAACAACTACTACTTAGAAAAGAACACCCACCACATCTTTGTTTAATGAACCACAAGTTCATGGCAGAGATGATGACAAAAACAAGATCGTAGATTTGCTGCTCAACGATGAATCTGCTGTTGTCCCCATCGTTGGTATGGGTGGGTTGGGTAAAACCACATTGGCTAGATTTGCTCATAACGATGATGCGATAGTGAAGCATTTTAGTCCAAGAGCATGGGTCTGTGTGTCTGATGAGTTTGATGTGGTGAAAATAACAAAGGCTATTCTCAACGCCATCTCTCCATAGAGCAACGATTCCAAGGATTTCAATCAACTCCAAGTTGAATTAAGCCAATCATTAGCTGGAAAAAGGTTTTTGCTTGTCCTGGATGATGTTTGGATCAACAACTATGAAGATTGGAATAACTTGCAATCCCCTTTCAGGGTAGGGGCTAAAGGAAGTAAAGTCATAGTAACCACACGCAATACACAAGTGGCACTAATGATGGAACCATCTGTTAACTACCACCACTCTCTTAAGCCTTTATCATATGATGATTGTTGGTCAATATTTGTACAACATGCATTTGAAAATAGAGACATCCAAGAACATCCGAATTTAAAATCAATAGGCAAGAAGATTGTTGAAAAGTGTGACTGTTTGCCATTAGTAACAAAGGTGCTCGGTGGTCTCTTACGCTCTAAACACCGAGACGATGAATGGGAGCATATATTGAATAGAAAAATTTTGTCCTTACCACATACTAAATGTGACATCATTCCTGCATTGAGGTTAAGTTATCATCATCTTCCAGCGCAATTAAAAAGATCATTTGTTTATTGCGCAACATTTCCTCAAGACTACGAATTTAAGGAAACTGAGCTAGTCTTGTTATGGATGGTAGAGGGATTAATTCAACCATTTGAAGGAAATAAGCAAATGAAAGATTTAGGTGGTGAGTACTTTCATGAATTGGTGTCAAGGTCATTTTTCCAACAGTCTGGAAATGGTGGATCACAATTCGTCATGCACGACCTCATTAGTGATCTTGCTCAATCAGTTGTTAGACAACTATGTTTCAATTTGGAGGATAAGTTGGAGCACGATAAGAATCATACCATTTCACGAGACAATCGCCATGTGTCATACAATCGTTGTTTTCATGAGATCTTTAAAAAATTTGAAGCTCTCAAGGAAGTGGAGAACTTACAAACATTTATAGCGTTACCAATTTATCACAGATGGGGTCACTAAACTAGTAAGGTGTTTAGTTGCTTGTTCCCCAAATTAAGATATTTAAAAGTGTTGTCTTTGAGTGGGTATTCGATAAAAGAATTACCAAACTCAATCGAAGATTTAAAGCATTTATGATATCTTAATTTGTCCAATACTTCAATTGAATGGTTACCAGAATCAATAAGTGAGCTCTATAATTTACAAGCCTTAATATTGTGTCAATGCGATTCTCTTACAATGTTACCTAAGAGCATCGGGAATTTGATTGATCTTCGACATCTGGATATTACCAATAGAATGAGCTTAAAAAATATGCCTCCGCACTTAGGTAACTTGGTAAATTTGCAAACACTATCAAAGTTTATTGTGAGGGTATCAAGGCACTACCAGGTGATTGGATAATGATGAGGATGGATGGTGGCAACAACAACTCTTCCTGTGTCCTTGAAAGAGTGAAAATTAGGAGTTGTCCATCTTTCATTTTCTTTCCAAAAGGTGAATTACCCACCTCACTTAACTAACTGACAATTCAAGATTGTGAAAATGTCAAGTCCCTACCGGAGGGTATTATGCGCAATTGCAATCTTGAGCTGTTGAATATCCAGGGATGTTCATCTCTGACCTCATTTCCAAGTGGTGAGTTACCCTCCACCCTTAAGCACCTCGTCATTTCGAATTTTGGGAATCTGGAATTGCTGCCAGATCACATGCCCAACCTCACATTTCTTTATATTGAGGGATGTAAGGGTCTCAAACATCATCACTTGCAAAACCTCACTTATCTTGAACATCTGAGAATAGGTGGATATCCGAGTCTAGAGTCATATCCGGAAGGGGGTTTGGGTTTGGGTTTCGCCCCCAACTTGAGATATGTTGCAATTGTCAATTATGAGAATATGAAGACACCTTTGTCAGAGTGGGGACTCAATTGGCTCTCCTCTCTCAAAGTACTCATCATTGCTCCAGGTGGATATCAAAATGTGGTTTCATTTTCACATGATGATGATGACTGCCACCTTCGCCTTCCTACATTTCTCACTCGTCTGAACATTGGAAATTTCTAGAATCTGGAATCCATGGCCTCCCTGCCTTTCTCGACCCTCGTCTCCTTTCAACGTCTTTATATATGGGATTGTCCAAAGCTCCAACTGTTTTTGCCAAAGGAAGGGCTGCCAGCAACACTCGGATGGCTTCAGATCCAGGGTTGTCCTATCATAGAAAAGAGGTGCTTAAAGGGTAGAGGAAAAGATTGGCCCCACATTGCCCACATCCCCGTCATTAAGATAGGCCGTAATTGAGACCTTCACTTAATTTTCTCTCTGCAAAACAAATGAGAGCAGATTTTATTCAACTAGGTACTTCCCATTCTCAATACTCAACAAAAAATCTTACTCTTTCAATTTCTAATTACAAATGTCACCGCATATAATTTTCTTGCAATACTTTTTTATTCTTTAATTTATTCTTTCACTTTGTTTTATGTATTTATTTATTTGACCTTTGACTGGGAGATACTTTTGACAGAATTTACGGGCATTATGGACCACAATTATTCATTCAACTTGAATTTCAATTTCTTGCATAATTGGAACACAACTAATAAATACTAATACAAAAATACTAAATCTTATCATTTTTTCCCTCATTAGACATGTACTCAACGAAAAATGTTATTTTGCTTTTAATCTATTCATGATAACACCATATTTCTTTCTTCATTGGAATTTGTAGGTCTGTCCAATTGAATTTGGACTTCATGTTGGAGACTCTATGTTTGGAGTGAATCTTGTGTGGGCACTTGCTATTTCTCGGTTGTTTTTCTTCTTTACAAAGCAATGTTTACAGTGCGATGAGGGAATAAAGGGTAACCCAGTGAGAATAAGGTGGGCTACTTTTCATTTGTTTATTTTATATATTTAATTAGTTTTGTTTTATTTTTTCCATAATGATCATCCAAAGTTTCATCTTTGTGACTCGAGCTATTTTCTTGAAAACTTGTTGCAGTAGCCTTATGCTATTGATGCTATAGTTTACCATCGAAGCTAAGAAGTCGTGTGCTAAGTGATTGTATCTGAAGGAACCTACGGGAATGATTTTGTTTCTGGGATTAGATGGAAGTTGATGACTATTTATTTATTGTTCACACTTTTGTGAATATCCAAAAAGTCACACATTTTGGTCATTCATATGATTTTGACTCTGTTTGCTCTGTTTTGAATACTTGAGAAGGCCACACAACAACCATAGTTTTCCTTAATATTGAGAGATTAAGTTCTGTTCACTTTTGATGTTGGTTGAGAGAGTTGAGTTACAATTGAATTTTGAAAATCTTCAAGATTTTGGTTGTAAGTAAATAAAGTTGTTTTAAGGGAAGTTATATGTGACAAATTGATACCTTAAAGTGTTTCATAATCGAGTCTTTAGCAATGGGAAGTTTAACTGGGTCCCTCCGTAGACTCTTGCATCTTATTGAACCCCATATCTGATGACAAGTCCATGTAGAAGTAGAGCCATCCATTCCCTCTGTTGTATGTAATCAGGTATATTATTGGCAATGTACAACTCTTACCTTTTTCAATATTAAAGTAATTCTCTGCAGTACATCGGTACATGTAGGATTAGCATAAGGAAATAATCTCATAACAAAAACATAATTGTTAATAACTCATGTACGTGGTGTGTTTTTCGATTTGGCTAATAAAATGACATTGTTACTTCCTAATTCAATTTCATTTAAACTTCAGTCCTTTTTATGCAGTTTGTTGGTTGGTACAAGGCAGTAGGTTCAAGGACACTAAAGGATCTCCCAAGTTTGCAACTCTCTTGAAGCGTTATAGGTTGAGAAGGATCTTAGGCTTTGACATTCCTTAATTTGTAGAGAAAGACCAAAAGACAATCTTAAATATAGGTGTTTTCAAGAGAAATGAGAAGATTGTAGTGATGATGACCACATCTGACCACATCCCCTATGCATTAAGAATCCTAGTTTCTCTTCATGGAAGTCTAAGAAAAGATGATCTCATAGCATATAATTCTTACCTTATTTGGTATGAAACTTGCCACTTCTTCCATATTCATTGAATTCCCTACTGTACATGAAAGTTGAAAAAGAGGAAAAGGTGGAACCCAAGGCATCTTTTTCACTTTTGTGTTAAATCTTGGGCAATATTTGTTTATTAGAAATATATATTAATTTATGTTTCATCCTTCCAATATCTTCTGTATCCCCTACGAGGAAACTGATGGCGTCCTTGGTGGTAAAGTTTTTTTATTTTTTATTTTGAAATTTATCTGCTTGTATTTGATAATAAGGAATGTTTTCTAATTGACTTTGTCTTGTATGTTAATATTGCAGGAAACCTATATATATTATTATATTATCAAAATTGAGAAAGATTTTTCCACCGACTTGAAAATGTGGCTTGCAAAAAGGGAGGTGGGTAGTGTTGATTTTCTCAAACTTTTGAATTAATCATGTTATGCAACATTCTGGCAAATTTTGTAATGCTTTCCAACTGTTTTCAATGTATTATTTTTCATCTTAGCTGTTTAGGATTAATTACATCATTTTCTTCCCTTTTCTTATATCTTGAAGAATATGGATCAAGGAGTCGCTAAAGTTTTTTATTTGTTATAGGAGAAGATGTTTGCTTGCTCTTGTTCTTCTAAAATACATTTTCTTTGAAATGATAGTTTACTCAGTCATCATTAAAGAATCCTATTTCTCTTCATAGAAATAATTTCCCTCTTTATATTCACCATTAGGAACACACATGTCCTATATTATCTATTATGCCACTTCTTGTTTTTCATGTTCATCAAATTCTCCCATGTAAATTTAAGATGAAAATGAGAAAAATAGGAAGGTCAAAGAAGTTTAAAATTTCCTAAACACAGGCTCAAGAAGTTATTCCAGGTAAATTCTTTCATATACAATCAATTTCCTTTATATGTTTTGATTCGTTCCCAATTGGTGTCTCAGCTGATTCATGTCCAGCTGGTGTTCTTTGATTGAGAGAGTAATCAACAAAATTTATAACCTATATCACCATGCATTAGGATAGCTTTAGCTAATATAGCATAGTGGCTCTAGGATCGTTCTCTGGGAAGGGTTTTCAACTCACAACTGATACCAATTCAAAGTTAAATTGGTGCTTTTTCATTTCAAGGTTAGCTTAAGAAATAAAACATAAACTTTGGTTAAACGAAGTTTTGTTTCAAGCTAACTAAAAAGAAAGTAATGGAAATTAGTTATGAAGAAAAACATTCCTTGGAGGTTTGGGTTCACAAGGGAGGTTCCTTATACAAAAACAGAGCTCTGGTCATTTGGTTCATTTCCTCGCATTAGAGAATTAACATATAGTCAATTCTCTAACCGGTGCTGTACAGACTTTAAATGGATTTCAGCTCTAATTCCCTCTCACTGATGCAACTTGCAATGGCTTCTGCTTCTCACCTAGCATTTTCCATTCAAGGTGATCTTTAACTTTGGACTTCCCTTCTCAAGCTCGCAAGAGATAACTAATGGATGTCTCCTTGGAGTCCAAAAGCTTACCAAGTGTTGGCAATTCTAGAAAATCCTACCTTCAAGTCACTTCCCAAAAGCTCGTGATTACTACTCAAAAAGTGCTATTTGATAGCTTGTAATTAATCCTTTTAAACATTTTTGAGTAGTAGTTATTGCCTTTTAACCCAATTAACATGTTAAGGACCCTTGCAATCAATTCTAATCAAATTGTGTTAAGTTTTGGTGTTTTGATAGCTTTTTGATCACCAAAGCAATATGAGATTGAGGAGAGTTATTTGGAATCCTTGGCAAAGCAATGGAAAGAGCAGAAGCATGAAGAACCAAAGCTTTGAAGTCCTTTGCCATAAGCAAGTCCGGAATGCAAGGAGGGGAAGCAAAGAGAAATCTGCCATGAAGCATTCTTGATGACAGTCATGTCAGCCACTTTTGGAGCACTTCCTGAAGTCCAATTTATGCATGCTATATGTCATTTTAAAGCTTAGGAAGTCAACAATCCAATGCTTTAAACGGTGTGCAATTTGGAGTTGAAGTTAAGGAGTTACAGCCATTGGAAACCGATCACTCCAAGCTGAAGGAAGAATTTTGCACAGCGTTGCGAAATCACCCTTTTATTGCGAAATGATTTCGCAGCCTTTTTGCACAGTGCTGTGGAATTCCCCCTGAAGTTTCACGACAAGTTGGAAGACGAACACCGCAAGCTGAAAGACCACTTCGCAGCGGTGCGAAATCAGTCGTTTGCTGCGAAGTAATTTTGCAGCCCTTTTTGTACATCTGCGAAATTTCTCAGACCACGTTTTCACCTGCGAAATGGTTCTTAGTGCTTCCCGATATTTGTAACCGACACTTTGAGATA
>JAJJMG010031851.1:0-13112 GCA_022058835.1 Vitis aestivalis var. linsecomii x Vitis rupestris | reverse complement strand
CAGAAATGAGGAAGGAAGTATGCTAAGTTATTTTGGTAATTCAGCCCTTTGGTAATTTAGTTGCTTTTTACTCTAATCTCCATGGATTATGAGGAAAAATTTTCAAATTAAAATAGGAGAAACTGAACTTTTGCTTTTCATTTAATTTAGAGTTTGGATTATGCTTGCTAAAGTGGTTCAATTGTTGAAACTTCTATTGAAATCAAGTTTAGTCCTTCCACTTTAAGCTATTCACACACTGTGCACAATAGATTCCGATTATAAGATGAAAAACTATTTCCCTCTCGACTTAGGAAAATTTTGGGACTTGGTACCTTTGACCTCATTTTAATAATATTGAGACACCTTATGAAAGGCCAATGAGCCTTTGAAAAAAAAAAAAAAAAAGAAAGCAAAATGTTTGCTTGCCTTGAAACCTGAGCAAGGTCTGAGGGGTATATGGTGAAAATCTTTAAAACCTGGTGCCCTAAGCCTTCATTGGTTGGGAGTCACCGACCTCAATGCTCATTACAAGGGTGAATAGGTGGAGTTTAACATACTGTAGGTGCTTGGGTATTAAAATTCATTCTCAAAAGTCCGGGGTAAAATCCGAGGAGTTGGTGGTTGAAAGATCCTTAAAGCTTGATGCCCTAAACCTTAATTGGTTGGGCGTCATCGATGGACCCCCGTTACATGGACAAAACAGAAAAGAATGCCCCTTAAGCCTTGTACCTTCTAAAAAAAAAAAAGTGTGTTCTCTGCCTATTGAATTTGGTTAGTTTGCTAAGTGTTGAAAAGAGATAGGTTGGGGGGAGAGATTAGTTTAGCATGCTATATTCGGAAACTATCATCTTACACTTAGATTTTTGTGGAAGAATAAAGTTTGGTTCTTTGGAAGTGAAAATGATTTTAAAACTTCAATTTGCATAATGCATTCCCTTGATCAATGGTATTTAGCAAAGTTTTTGATAGCTTCTATTGAAGTTTGAGTTTTATTTCTTTAATGTTCCATGTGAGAGTTTGATCAGTCATGCCACTTAAACATTTTTTGAAGTGATCAGCATGATATTGTAAATTATAGTATTGTTTTTTTTTATTATTATTCTCTCCTTCATTGCTAAGGGACTAGCAATATGTCAGTTGGGGGGAGTGATTACTACTCAAAAAGTGCTATTTGATAGCTTGTAATTAATCCTTTTAAACATTTTTGAGTAGTAGTTATTGCCTTTTAACCCAATTAACATGTTAAGGACCCTTGCAATCAATTCTAATCAAATTGTGTTAAGTTTTGGTGTTTTGATAGCTTTTTGATCACCAAAGCAATATGAGATTGAGGAGAGTTATTTGGAATCCTTGGCAAAGCAATGGAAAGAGCAGAAGCATGAAGAACCAAAGCTTTGAAGTCCTTTGCCATAAGCAAATCCGGAATGCAAGGAGGGGAAGCAAAGAGAAATCTGCCATGAAGCATTCTTGATGACAGTCATGTCAGCCACTTTTGGAGCACTTCCTGAAGTCCAATTTATGCATGCTATATTTCATTTTAAAGCTTAGGAAGTCAACAATCCAATTCTTTAAACGGTACGCAATTCGGAGTTGAAATGAAGGAGTTACAGCCATTGGAAACCGATCACTCCAAGCTGAAGGAAGAAGTTTGCACAGCGTTGCGAAATCACCCTTTTATTGCGAAATGATTTCACAGCCTTTTTGCACAGTGCTGTGGAATTCCCCCTGAAGTTTCACGACAAGTTGGAAGACGAACACCGCAAGCTGAAAGATCACTTCGCAGCGGTGCGAAATCAGTCGTTTGCTGCGAAGTAATTTTGCAGCCCTTTTTGTACATCTGCGAAATTTCTCAGACCACGTTTTCACCTGCGAAATGGTTCTTAGTGCTTCCCGATATTTGTAACCGACACTTTGAGATATTTTTCTTTAGATTTTTGTTGTTTAAATTCCCAAACTCTCCTTGTAATCCACCAATTATAGGATTCCTTAGCTTTTAAGTTAGGAAAAAGGCTAAATATCCATGTAATAACTATTAATGTAATATTCATATAAATAGAGCCCGGAGAGCCTGTTCTAAGGGTGATGAACCTTTTGTAAAAGTTTGAAAGAAAGTAAAATACAGAGCTTGAGCTTTGCCTTACCTTCTCACTTTGATTGTATTTTTCATTTACTAAGTTATGCACTCTCTGAGGAGGTTTCCCCAGAGAATGAGTAACTAAACCTTTAGTTCCTTGGAGCTAAGGTTGCCGGGAAAGGTTCCAAGTGCAAGAATTAGTAGCTTTGTGGTTTCAGCTATGAATGAAGAGAAAGTGTGTCCCGTGAATGGTTTCTATATTTTTAGTTAACTTAAAATGCCTTGGAGTCACCTGGGCCAACACTTGGTAAGGCAAGTGATCTCTATCCATGGAGATGCACTAGTTTACCCCTTGCGAGCCTTTGAGAGGTGACTTAAAGGTAGGATTTTCTAGAATTACCAACACTTGGTAAGCTTTTGGACTCTAAGGAGACATCCATTAGTTATCTCTTGCGAGCTTGAGAAAGGAAGTCCAAGGTTAAAGATCACCTTGAATGGTAAAGGCTAAGTGAGAGGCTCGAACCATTGCAAGTTGCATCAGTGAGAGAGAATTAGAGCTGAAATCCAATTAAAGGATGCATTTGTACAGCACCGGTTAGAGAATTGACTTTATGTTAATTCTCTAATGCGAGGAAAGGAACCAACTGACCGGAGCTATGTTTTTGCATGAGGAACCTCCCCTGTGAACCTAAATCTCCAAGGACTGTTTTTCTTCATAAGTAATTTCCATTACTTGTTGTGCCGTTAGTCTAAATCTAAACCTTTTTCAACCAAAGTTTGTGTTTTATTTCTTAAGCTAACCTTGAAATGAAACAGCACCAATTCACTTTGAATTGGTATCATTTTCAGTTTGAAAACCCTTCCCAATGAACGATCCTAGAGCCACTATGCTATAGTAGCTTTTTCTTTGCTACCCTAGTTCATGGTGTAATAGGTTATAAATTGTGTTGATTACTCCCTCCATCAAGGAGCACTAGCTGGACATGAATCAGTTGGTACACCAATTGGGCATGAATCAGCTCGCAAGAGGTAAACTAGTGCATCTCCATGGACGGAGATCACTTGCCTTACCAAGTGTTGGCTCAAGTGAATTGAAGGTGTTTTAAGTTAACTAAAAACATAGAAATCATTAAAGGATCACACTTTCTCTTCATTAATGGCTGAAACCACAAAGCTATAAATTCTTGCACTTGGAACCTTTCCCGGCAACCTTAGCTCCAAGGAACTAAAAGTCTAGCCACTCATTCTCTGAGGAAACTTCCTCAGAGCTTGTTTGGCTAGTAAGAAAAAAAATGAGAAAACAAAAATATATAGGAAAAACAGAGCAAGTGCTCTGTAAAATATATTTCTTGCAAAATTGTACAAAGGATGTGTTTGAGAACTAGCTCCCCACTCTCCCTCTTCCAGAAAATTACAAACTATCTCTATGAGGTTATTCACCCTTTGTTCTTACTTAAAGACTAAGGAATCCTATGATAGGTGGGTTACAAGGAGAGTTTGGGGATTTAGACATCAAATATTTAAAGCAAAATATCTCAAAAAGTCGGTCGGAAATATCGAGAAGCTTCAGGAGAAATTCTGTTGCACTGTGCAAAATAGAGACTTGGTCGTCAGTATTATCAGAGTTTGCTTTTTGATTGTGGGCAGAAATAGATCCGGCGAATCGCAAGTGTCTGACGAGCCAAGCTGTCCGGAGAATCTGAATTGTCGGCCGCAGATGCTCTCCGGGTAGGCGCTATTAGAGGATCCGGACATGTTTGACCGGGAAAGTTGAAATGCCCTCCTCTCCTATCTGGTGTCAGGCGCCGGATGTGAAATATCCTGGAGAAGGTGGAATGTCGGCCGGACAGAATTCTTCCTCGGGTGGAATGAGCTATGTCGTGCATCGCAAGGGGGACCGTCTACGTGTGCAAGGTGTAGGGACCCCTCCCCCTGATGACACGGAGCGCGCATCGCTATCCGGAGCAACTCCATCCAGATTCCCCAAAAGAGAAGCACACGGCACTCGTGAACATCATACCCCGGACGATAGCATACCCTATCCGGATATGTTATTCGGATCATTAACTAAAGTGAGCAAGCCTTGCTACTTCATTCCGAAAGCCTGCCACAGCCCACGTTCCGCCGCCCTGTCCGGACATCTTTGCCATGGATTCCAAAGAACTCTCCTCACTCTCGGATTGCTTTGGTGATCAAAAAGCTATCAAAACACCAAAACTTAACACAATTTGATTAGAATTGATTGCAAGGGTCCTTAATATGTTAATTGGGTTACAAGGTGATAACTACTACTCAAAAGTATTTAAAAGAGTTAATTACAGGCTATCAAATAGCACTTTTTAAGTAGTAATCATGTTTTCAATGTATTTAATCTCAACAAGTATCCTTATGGAAACTATCTTTGTATGACAGTGTGCAACCAAAAATATATGTGCAACTCCTACTAAACTAATAACAATGTGCAACTTATTTTTTTGGGCCTTTTTCAGGTAATTGTGAACATTTATTTGCAAAGTAATCTGTCCAAGATATTAATTTTTCAAGTGATTAATAGACAATGCTAAATTTTGAAGTCACCCCTTCTCTACTCTCTAGGCTAAAAAGCTAGTTTTTTATGTAGTATATCTTTATGAGCATCTTATTCTCATCTTAGCTTCTCATTACATTTTTCTTTTAACAATTTGACAAAAGGGTGGGTTTTCAAAATAGCATGGGATTGGCATTCTCTTTATACGGAACAAATGGCTTTCATAGAAGATTTTATTCCCTTTTTAATCTCCTATAACATGCAAATAATAAAATTATGTGGACTAGCTTCTTTGCCTTTAATCTACATTCTTTTGTTTTTAATGTTTTCATACTTGTACATCATTCCCTCTATATTTTCACTAATGCAGGGTGCACCATCCTTACAGCTACAAATTCTTTTGAACTTGAAGAAATATAATCCACATACATCTTAAACTCTAGTAAGCTTTCAGCAAAATTGAACTTGTGAAGTTTCTTTGTTATTATATCTTGTCATGGCATTTATCCTCTATCATTAGTATAATGACTAAACTCAAATAATTACCCTCTTCTTTGTTTTAGAAGACTCTAGAATTGGAAGATATCTACACTTTCATCTTGCCATCAACAACGATAATGAACAAACAGTTTCTATTAACAAAATTTTCCTAGTTACGACAAAATAATTTTTTTTTTAAAAAAATTTAATAATGTACTGGAATTTACAGTAACAACTAATGACTCCATCTTTTTTCTCTAGGACATGCAGGTTTGTCAAAATAACGGATTACCATATTTTTATTATATCGGCTACTGTTCTCTTGACTGCATTGTTTTCTACAAGGTTAATGTTACTTTATTATGTTTATTGATATTTTTACTGATATAATTATTTTCCCATTTTCATTTGTTCATTAATCCTTTCATTGATAGAATCTTTTCTTGTTTTTATAGTTATCATATAAAACTTCCATCTTTAGGACTTATGTTATTCTAAACCACTCACTGCAGATGGTCTTTGCCATTAGTCTCATGTAGGATGCATAGTCTCATGAGCTTTTCGAGTTAAAGGCTAGGTATACATTATTCTAAAGGATCCACTTTTTTGAAATTGAAAGGAGTCCATGGGCTTAATATGTTGGGTGAATGATGCATGATGTTTCTTTTTTTCATGTTGTTTTAGAGAGAAAAGTTCACCTCGTTCTTAAGGTACTTAAGATTCTAGACTCCAACTAACATGAAGGTCCTGCAGTGTGATAGAAGGATTCCCAACTTTTCTTAGGGTGCCTCTACCGCCTTTTGCATCTAACTGAAACTCCTATCAGTGAGAAGCACAGGTAGAACCATCCATTCTCATCTTAGATGCAAGTAGGTGCACCTATTCATGATATACAACTCTTATCCTCTTTAGTATTAGTTTTAGGACTTTGTGTTAAGTAGAAGATAATGCAAATGGAATCCAAATTAAAGTCACTTCCAAAGGCTGACCATTGAAACATGGGAATGTTTTATCTCATTCATCGTTTGATAGTAATTTTTCTTATTGAAACTATATTCCTTTCATTTAGTTAAGTTGCATCATTTTTTATTTTACAAGGTCTCAAAGAATTGCACCTTGATATTCTTTTCTAGGGGAAGACCAAAAAGATTATTTTACGGCTTGAAAGTTGAAAGTTAGCATTCTTTTCTAAACTATGCATAGATGTGCATGTATATTAAATACATGTGTTGTTGATGCATATATAAATATCTTTAGTTGTCAATTTCCAAAATTTATACTTTTCATGTTCATCATCACATTCCCAAAAGAAAAAAAAAATCAATTTTTGAATTGAACATGGTGTTTTGGTGATGTGCACTTCCTATTCATATTTGAGAGATCATATGGCAGCATTATGGGACCATAAGTGAAAACGCTGCTTGTGTGAATTTGTTTTTTTTATGCTCTAGGCCATGACTGCATTGATTGGAGTGAAGCCATATATATGCAGTATTCCATTGAGGATGGATGAAGGATGGAATACAATCCAATAAAATCTTGTTGATTGTACCAAAAAAGCATATGGAACAGACTATGTTGAGACATTGTTAGTCCAGGTTCATGCAAATTTCCAACTGAGAATAATTTATTTCTCTGACCCCTTTTGCTCGGAAGAACTCCCTCCAAAATTCAAACTGTATCTCCTAATGCAAGTACTAATAGAGAATTCATTACAATAGATTTTCTTTCTATTTTCAAATTCTTGTAATTAGTTGTAACTTCCTATTTTTGTTGTAATTCCCTAATTCTAGGAGTGTTTCCTATTTTTGTGTTTTGAGCTAATTCTAAGATTGTTTCCTATTTTTTTTTGTAATCCCTTAATTCTAAGATTGTTTCCTATTTTTGTGTTTTGGGTAGATTGTTTCCTATTTTTGTGTTTTGGGTAGATTGTTTCCTATTTTTGTGTTTTAGGTTTTGTGTATATATATATCCATTCTTAATCAATGGAAAAGTCAAGCCATTGTTTCTCAATAATCCTCTCTCTACTTCAACATGGTATCAAGAGCCTAATCTTCTTGGGCGTATTTTCTTCATTTTTTTTTACCTTCTCCTCAATGGCTTCCAGTGCATTCTTCTCTTCCACCAATGATCCTATCACCATCCAAAACTCCCAAGATCCTCAACATCCTCTCCTTACAATCAATCTCTCCAATATCACCAAATTGTCATCCACTAATTATCTCACATGGAGCCTTTAAATCCAATCTCTTCTTAAAGGTTATGATCTTCATCACTTCATTGATGGTGCTCATACTCCACCACCACCCACCGTCACTGTCACTGGTGTTGCATCCCCAAATCTGGCATACACAACCTGGAAGTGTTAGGATCGTCTCATCTTTAGTGCTCTCCTTGGTGCTATCTCCGTTTCACTACAACCGCTTATTGTCTGCACCTCCACTTCCCTTGATGCATGGCAAACCTTAGCCATTACCTATGTCAAACCATCTCGTGGTCATATTAAACAATTGAAGGAACAATTAAAGTGGTGTACCAAGGACTCAAAATCAATTAGTGAATATATGCAAATGATCAAAACTCGTGCCAATGAACTTGCCCTTTTGGGGAAGCCAGTTGATGATGAGGATCTTATTGATCGGGTTCTTGAAGGACTAAGTGATGAGTACAAATCCGTCATTGATGCAATTAATGCCCGTGAGACGTTAATTTCTTTTGCTGAGCTCCATGAGAAACTTCTCAACAAAGAAGCATCTCTTCAGACCGCTCAACCATCTTCTCTGTCACTACCAGCAACGACAAATCCTACAGCCTTCCAGAATCGTCCAAATTGGCTTCCACCAGCCACCACTCCACAACAACCAGGCCCTACCACTACGTTTTCTCCTCATGATCAACGCCAACCCAAACCTTATTTGGGTCGTTGTCAAGCATGCGATATTCAAGGACACATTGCCAAGCGATGCTCAATGTTTCGACTTGTCACTAATCAACAATCCTCGACACCTCGTCCTCAAGGCACTCAGGGATATTGCCCCTCCACACCCTGGCAACCACGAGCATGTTGTTCTCAGCAACAACACTACTCCTACTTGGCTATTAGATTGTGGAGCATCTCACCATGTTACATCTGACTTGAGCAATCTCTCTCTTCATAGCCCGTATCAAGGATCTGATGATATCATGATCGGTGATGGATCGACCCTTCCCATCACACATACCGGTTCTACCACTATACCTACTTCCTCTCGCACCTTTACTTTACAAAATGTCCTTTGTGTCCCTTCCATGCAAAAGAACTTAATTTCAATTTATCAATTTTGCACTAATAACCATGTTTATGTTGAATTCTCACTCTCTGCTTTTCAAGTGAAGGATCTAAACACGGGGGCAATCCTTTTGATGGGTGAACCTAAGGATGGTGCATATGAGTGGCTGACTACATTCCCTTCTGTTACCTCTTCACCGTTGCTTGCATTTTCCAGTGTCAAGACCACTTCGTTCGAGTGGCATTCTAGACTAGGTCATCCATCATTTACTATTATGAAAAATATTGTCTCTAAGTTTTCTTTACCATTATCTAGTCTGTTATCCTCTTCCACACATTGCAATGCCTGTTCATGTAATAAAAGTCATAAATTCCATTTTCTTCTTCTACCTTAACCTCATCCCATCCACTTGAACTTCTCTTTTCTGATGTATGGACCTCTCTTGTTTCTTTTGTTGATGGTTTTCAGTACTATATTATTTTTGTTGGTCATTATACACAGTATATTTGGTATTATCCACTTAAAAGGAAATCCCATGTGTATGATGTCTTTGTGCGCTTCAAGGCATTAGTTGAAAACCAATTTAAACACCAAATTGTTACCCTCTATTTAGATAATGGTGGCTAATATCAAGCCCTTGATAATTTTCTATCCACCAATGGTATATCCCATCTTACTACACCACCACATGCACCTGAACACAATGGTCTTTTCGAACGACATCATCGCCATATTGTTGAAAGCGGTCTATCTCTTCTCACTCATGCATCAATGCCTCTAACTTTTTGGACTTAAGCCTTTGCCACTACTGTATATCTCATCAACCGTATGCCCACACCCACACCAAATCTCTCATCTCCTTTTAACAAACTCTTTGAGTCTCCACCCAACTACACTAAACTTTGAGTGTTCGGTTGCTTATGTTATCTGTGGCTTCGTCCTTATTCTCAACATAAACTTGACTCTCGTTCCACTCCTTGTGTTTTTCTTGGTTACTCTTCAACACAAAGTGCCTATATCTATCTTGATTTGTCCACCTCTAAAACCTATATTTCTCATCATGTCAAATTTCTTGAAAACATTTTTCCCTTTACCACTCACCAATCCTATCTAGCTCGTCCCACCCCAGAGCTCATTTCCAACTGGCTTCCCCCAGTCCAAACTCTAACCATTTCAAATGGCTCACTCAATATGCCCCCACAAAGGGATTCCTCGTGTCAACATCCATCCCAAAATGCCCAACTGGTCGACCGCTCCTCCTCACCAATCGACCATTTACCACCAAAACCACACAATTTTGAGGCCTCTTCTGCTTCAACCACAGCTCCACCCACCCATATCATCAGCAATAAGAAAGTAAGAATTTTCTGTTAAATTTCTGCTCTCATTTTATTTCGAATTTATTTTGTGTATTTTTCTTACCCTTAGGGGGTAAAATGGGTAAAAAGATAAAGTAGGGAAATGAAAACCATTTGAATTATATTTCAGTTTTCTTTACTAGTTAATATCTGCAATATACATGGATCCTTTATATATATAATGTGCCCGTCAAGATTAAAAAAATAAAAAACTTGTGAAGCATCTCCCAACCTTACATTTACCCTTAGAAAGTGAATATAAAATAGTTCAAACTAATGCTGGCCAAACAGGATGGGGAGGTATACTTTTAGCAATCACCAATATAGGAGAAGAAAAACTTTGTAAGTATAATTGATATAAGTATGGTCAAAGAGAAAAACATCAGTAAGTAAAGATATATCGGTCTTAATAATTTATTATTTGTCTAATCAAATTAATTTTAATTTATAAAATATTATAACTTCGTTATTATTATATTTTATTTTAGTTTTTTTTAATAAATTTATATTTTTAATATTTTAAAATAAAAAACATTCAATATTAAAATGATAAATATAAAAAATTTAAAAGTGAGGTGATAGTAATTTTTAAAAATAGGATTAATGAGGTAAATGGCGATACATTTAATATTAAAACTATAATTTATTTAATTCAAATGCATTCAATAATTTAAAATAAATAATGATACATATATGATTTTTTAATATTTAATTATCATATAAATGATATTAAAAATACTTCTTAAAGAAAATTATAATGATGGTTTTTATACATTAATTAATTAATTAATTAAAAATAATTTATTTATTTTTTATAATGAACTTTAACATATTTATTATCAACATGTTTAACAAGTAAGAACTTGATCCAATGGTAATTTAGTCATTAAACCATCATGACAATATGGTGAAATTGTTATATGGGAACATTATCAATATTACACTATAACATGCTCACACCTTTCACAACAAGCCAAATCAGTAGTAGTCAACCATTAGCTTACTGTGAACCAACTAAACAACTTTTATGTATAATAGCACTGTGTGAACCTAAAAGTAACTTAAGGTGACACTTGAGACAATGGATAAATTGTTAACCATTTTACAATTTGGCACTATACTTTGTGAAAATAAGGGGCGAACAAAGAAGAACTATTATTTTTTATCGCTTTATTTGGCCTACCAGTGCCAATGATTCAATCAAATATTTCTGCATAACAATATATTCACAACCCAATGAATAGAAAATGGAAAATGATATAGCTCATTCATGAAATTCAAGAAAACCCGAGAAATGGAAGATCATGCATTACTTTGTACTAGAGCAAATGAAACTAACTTTTGGAGCCAAAAGTTAAGCATAATAAATGTGCACTTTAAAGTTAAAAGTTAAAAGTTAAAACAAGCATCTAACCTGAAAAATAAATAATATAAATAAACTACCTGTTGTACTTAAAGCTTAATAAGAATGATCCAAATGATGATAATAATGTTAACTACCATCAATAATCTTAATTAAAACTAAAATGTTAACTTCACAATGAGATTAGTCCAAAGAACTGTTTGACAATAAAACTATAGCGCATACCAAGTAAACCAATGTAATATAATATCTTATAATTGTAACACTTTGTTTATACAACCAACAATGTTATTAACTTAAGGTGTCAGTGTATGATGCACACCGACATAGCAACCATTGTCCAAAATTAAACTTTGTATCATGACCAGCTTGAAGTTTAGGGTGAATTAAGGGATGGGAATATGTTTAGGAACACGGTTGATCGGACTTCATCTTCATCATCACATAGCAATTGCATCGCCAACTTCAAACATTCGAGCCCCATTCTGTTCTGTTTGATTGCATACATATAAGATTGTTATATTGTAAGGAAGAAGTACGGCTGATTCATTACCCCCGTAATAAAAGGTTGGATGAGAATGCCTCACTCGGTCTATGGATCTACTCAAGTCGTTACCATCCCAAGTTTGCATGTATAGAATAGCTGTATAAAGAATATTTCATAGCTTAAAGTAATGCATTTTATTGTGTTGTAATAAAATTGTTCAAAAGGTAAATTAATTACAAATGAATGTAGACGCCGGAACCTAACATAATAATTAGGCAACATTAATGAAATAATAAAAAAAATTGAAGACTAATTTCTTTCATGGCATCTAGCTGTGATAATATGAAATAATATTTTTCATGATAAGAAAGAAAGAAAAAATATTATATTACATAGCTAGAAGCTATGTAGAGAAGAAAAATATATATTTCTTTATACTCTTACAATTAGAAGTTATATAATAACTATTTTAACTCAAAGATATATGAAAAAAAATTATATATTTTTGTCACCTAAATTTATTTGAAAAAAAAAATAATTTCTGTATTTTATAGTCCAAAGCTAGATAATTTTTTTTTCCACATATTCTTGTATCTTGAAGCTATACATAATCATTTTTTTATATGTTCTTATAACCCAAACCAATTATGTAAAATACTTTCATGGCCTAAAGTTAGGTGAATGCAAATATATATTTCTTATAAATGGAATTTATAATGGGATTATTATTTTGTATGTTATTATAGCTTGAAGTTATATGGAAACAAGTCAACAATCTTCTCATAGCTAAAAGATATGAAGAAAAGCTAGTATTATAAAAATTTGTCATAGGCTAGAGCTACCATAGAAAAGTTAATTTTTTAACTTTTTATTACCAAAAGTTTTATGTAGAAAATTTGTGGCCTAAAGGCATATATGTAAAAAACAAATATAGTATATAATAACAAATTATGGAAGTATTATAATATAAAAGTATTCATAACTAAAAGTTATAAAAAATAGAAAATAAATACTCTAACTAGCAATTACGCTAAGTTTATTATTTATCATACCCAGAAGTTATAGAATTCTTTAATTAATTTTATTGTTTAATTATTATTCATTTATTTCATGAAATTTTTATACAATTTTTTTATTAATAGTTGACTTTCATACACAGTTCTAGTTAAACTACGTAGAACTATATGAAATTTTCTTAGCCTATAGTTATGAAAAACTATGTAAAGATGAGAAATTTTCATAACCTAAAACTATGATCTTACATATTGTTATAAACTTGTTGCATCATTCAAAGCACAAGGCCGTGTAAATTTTTTGTCCTATAGTAATGCCAGAATTGTGTTGACATTTTGTTTTTTAATTGACTTATTGAAGTTTTTAATTTGCCACGATTAAGATTTTATTGTACTCTTAGTATTCTCTCTGCCTACTATGGAGATTGAAATCTTTAAAATTATAATTTTTATATTGTTAAAAATTAAATCACTTTAAAAACAATGTAATACAACTGTGGACCCCGCATTTCGGCTTATGCGTTTCCCACTCGATGGCGAACTCGATTTTTATTTTGAA